>OX461810.1:81251486-81335298 GCA_949802685.1 Dicyrtomina minuta | reverse complement strand
CTTTACTGCATACTGTATATATTATATATAAATACATTTTCAAAATTAAAGTTATCTTCGTCATTCGTCCTCCGTTGTGTGTTATGTGTGTCAGTCGGTGGAAACCGTCTAAGGACACTGCCGTTCCAAACTAAATATTGAATCTTCCCTACTGTCAACTGTCTGTTAAAAAAGTTAGAAAAAAGTGTTTTGCAATGTCATTCATCATTGTTTAATGATAGAATCAAATTAACGCTTTAATAATAATTACTACATACCAATCAAGAAACTAGTTGTGCAATCAGTGCTGATGGATAATTAAAATGATGGTTCCACCCTAAACAATTTATTTGTTTAAACTTATGCCCTAGTTTAGCTGTGATGGATTCTTCTGAAAAATCAAATTCAACTTCGTCACGTTCAACCCAGGACCCCAGTCTCACAGTGACGGAGGATATGAACTTTACCGTAGTTGCAGCTAAAAAACTTAAAATGTCCTCTTCTAATACTGATGATTCAGGAAGTGGAGGAAGGGCTGAGGACGTGGCTGAAACTAGGAACGTAAATGGGGTGTTGTTGCTAAGTCCAAATTCTTCTCAGTCTCCGGAACAATTTGTTTTCTCTATTGATCATGTGAGACAGTTCAAAACTAACAAGTGTTTACTCGTACAATAATGACAGATAGTGCTTTCAAAAGATTGGCAGTATTTTAATATTGTAACTGAAGTATTTACTTTTGATTAATTTCTGTGATAAACAGGTACGTGAATCAATATTTCGAAATATTGACCGAAAAACTTTACTAAACTGCCGTCTTGTTTCTCGTCGTTGGGCATACTATGGATCGAAAGAATTGCAGAACACTCTCAGCATCGGATTTATAAAGCATCCTTCTCATCATAAGGGACCGCGACTTTTTCGGTTCACTTCTGATGAGAATCGCTCTCTGAGACACCTGATCAACCTCATGAATAAATCCACTGAATTTCCCTCCACCTCTTTTGAGTTTCGAAACACCAAACCTGAAAAATTTAAAGTGTATTCAGCTCAACCATTTTTCGATGCTCACGGAGCCGTCATTAAGAAAATAGCATTCTCCGAATATATAAACTTCTGGGATTTAAAATTTCTTCTTTTGCATCAAGTTCCGAATCTCCAGGAGTTACATTTGGGTCAGATACGTCTAACTTATGACTATACAAATTGTCCTTTCGATTTAGAGTCAGAAAAACAGCTATCTCTTTACCACGAAACTGGTTCGAATCCGAAGCCAATTTTAATAAACCTGAAGACATTGCAATGTCATTTCTCATCGGAACTGCCTCCACTTTTTTTGCAGCAGATTTTGGATTGCTCACCAAATCTTGTTAATGTGGCTCTACCCAAAGATGGTCTTCGGCTTCTAGTAAAGCCCACAAATCGACTTCACCTCCTTCAAACTCTGACAATTGATATTGATAGCTCAAATATTAAGTCACATGAACTTGTTGCACACCATCTTCAAGAAAACAAAAACGTAGCAGTTCGTGAACTCATCTACTGCAATGCTCATACAGATAATGAAAAGGTTACCAGCGTCATGAAACAATATCTAAGAGCCTGCTCAGCCACTTGTCAAAAACTTGTGTGGAGTAAAGGAGTTAGCAACTTGGAATTTCCAAAAATGCCTCGAGTGAAATATTTAACCATTCAGTACTATTTAATTGGTACGCCTCGGCAACTAGTCACTAGTTTAGGAGGCGGCGTGAGCCTTGGCGATACTTTTCCCAATTTAAAATCTCTTGAAGTTACAGCCAAGTTTTGGTTAGACGATATCCCCGTTAACGGGGTTACAAATATCTTCACTGATGATGCAGCGCCAGCTGCAAATGTGAAAACAGTCACCTTAAGACTTTTGCTTCGTCCTGGTCAAGAAGTACTTCAAAGCTTCAAGAAAACGTTTCCCAGTGCTACTATTCTGAATGAAAGTGAAGTGCGTAGCAGGAGCTACTATGATGGGTTTGATGATCCCGAAGATGATGATGACGATTATGGCGAGGAGGACGACGAAGTTGATGATGAACAATATTTCCGTGATCGATACAGATATTATCAATATCGAAGAAGAATTGAGGGATGAAGAGGATGAGGACAAAGATAGTGACGATGATGAAAATAAAAGTGTCGATGCAACCGATGATGAAGTCGATAAAAGTGAAGATGGTTCAAATGTCCCTTCGTCGGTCGTCGAGTGGTTAAGATGGCGAATGCATTATTGTTTAATGCTTTATTAAATAAATGCGTAAAATTGTACTTCAGTAGATGGGCACTGTATTTATTTAGATTTTAAACTTTTAGTTTAAGTTACACTGTTTCCCAATACGATGCCATGTCATAACTAGCTTTGTAATTTTAATTTGCAAAATGCAACAAAGGATCGGGTAGTGTAAACCAATACAAGGTATTTTAATTGTTTCTAGTTTTTTATTTTGTAAATCAATAAAATGGTTTCGTTTTGTGCTTAACTTCATAAAATAAAGAACTACAATAAAGTTGAAAAGTTATTAAAACTAGTATTTATTTATATAACTTAATTAATAACTAAATACTATTTCCATAGTAGAGAAAACTCTTTAATACCGTACCGTTACACCGAGCCATAAAGAGTCAGCTATGTGAAGAACCCTAATGTGAATGAGGTCAAAAAATGGTCTGTTCTTTTAACGTGTTAAAAGAAGTAAATGTATAATTATTTCAAAACTACGTTATTAATATTATGCGCACGATTGTGTCATATTGGCATGAGTGCGCAGGTTTTACATATTTTAGTTCTAACCTTAACCACATCAGTATGCCGGTTGAGAACATTTAGATAATAATTCAAAACATTAATGTGCCCAAATATTGATTTGAGCTCTCACGAGTGATATGTACCATAAAAATAAGGCGAACAATTAGATGAAGGAAGGCCCTTTAAATAATAATTATAAGTAAATTTCGTAATAATAACATTCAAAAATAATTACTATGTATATGCAAACTAATATGTAGAAATAATTAGAAAGTAGGTGGGTTGTTAAAGAGTAATAATTTATCTAGCGTCATTTAAGAACGATCCCTTAACACAAACAACTGCTTTCTAACATGCTTCATTGGTAAATATTTTAATATTTTTTCTGACCTTCTCCTTATGGAATTTTGTGAAAAATGGAGATAGCCAGTTTCGCTTTCAGTAAAAAATGGTAATAGTCAGTTTCGCTTTTATAGTACTAAACGGGGATATTAAGATTTGATTCTTCGCCGACGATATACTTTAAAGTTATACATTTTTTTAAAATTAAAATGGCAACAAGAAAAATCCTGTCGGGAAAAATCTGTTAACAACCGGGAATTTTTTAATGGCATCTCAACATCTTTCCAATTCTTCTACTAGTGATTCTTCTATAAGTGATGACTGTACTCCATGCCCTCATTGTGATCGGGTCTTCAAACGTAAGGGACTGAAACGGCATATCACGAGTGCTCACCCTGATGTTCATCGTCAAGGATTTATTACTGACTTGGACCCTAATAGCAGTAATTTTAACGGCGATTTTGATGAAGATCGAGATTCCGAAGTGCTATCCCTTAATACTGAATTTGAATCTCTTATACAAAAATTTAATAATTTACTATCTCTGAATGCCCCAAGTCATGAACGTTTTGAGCAGTTAAGCAATGAATATTCAAATACTTTACGAAAATGTGAGGAAGCACTTCCTGGACCCAAAAATCCAGCCCAAAAATTTTACGAGTTAAGAAAAAAGAGCAAAGTATTTAAAAATGTTGATGCCGGGTACAACAGTAGCTCCAACCCCCAACGAAAGTCCAATCGCAAGCGAAAGGCTCGTAAAGAAGAATACAAGGAGAGCATGGTCCAGTACTTATTCTACAATCAACGACGAAAAGCTGTCCGGATGATTCTAAATTCGAACGATAAGTGTTGTACTATTCCATTAGCTGATTTAGAGCACGATTTCACAACCAGATGGGGCACATCTAATAATTCTGTTGGACCAGTATATAATGCTGTGACTGAGGAAAAGCAAAATGAAATTGACGCTGAGTACAATTTTACAGTTTCACATGAGAAAGTTCGAGCTCAGATCAAGCGAATGAATGTAGATTCTGCTCCTGGGCCTGATGGGATACTAGTGAGGTGGGTTAAATCTACGTTGAAAAAATCAAAAGTCTTATTATCCCAAATGCTGTGCTATATGCTTACAAATAATTACGTTCCATCATTTATGCGAGAGGCACGAACTGTGCTTATTTATAAATCTGGTGATGACAAAGATTCAAAAAACTGGCGTCCTATCACTGTGAGTTCAGTGCTACGACGAATAGTTGAGAAAGTATTAGACAGCGATTTTAGAGAATGTTTTGCTCTTAATGGAAATCAACGTGGATTCACTAATCAAGCGGGGACATTAATAAATGCTACATTGGTCAATGAATGCCTTAAGAAAGCAAAGCGGGAGAAGTTGGATTGTACCATTATATTTGGGGACATCACTCAGGCGTTTGATAGTGTTGGACATGCGCACGTATTCAATCAAATAAAATCAAAACCAGCGCCATCTGCCCTGAAAAATCTTGTGTGCAACTTAGCTAGTAAGAATTTTACCCGGATTACAACTATTGAAGGAAAATCTAATCTTATCCAATTTCAGCGTGGAGTCATGCAAGGAAGCCCAATTTCGCCTTTTTTATTTAATGTTGCAATTGACCCCATGGTACAGGACCTAAGTGAAAAAGAGGTTACCGACAAATTCGGGTTTTCCTTGCACTCATTACATGACAAGGTGTCAAATGCCGAATTCGCGGACGATACTGGCATGTTTGGGAATTCTAGGCATGCAGCAGTCGAACTATATCAACAGAGCACAGAATCCTTGGCTCGTATTGGTCTTCATATGAATCCATTAAAAAGTGCAGCTATTAGCATTGTGAAGGGTGAGTTATGTCAGGACCCACTTCAAGTAGGAACTGACTCATACATAAATTGTATCGGACCTGAAGAGACCATTAAATACTTGGGGGTCACCTTCAATGATTGTATTGTTTTTGATGAAGCAAAGGTTGCCAAAAAATTCGGTGAAAAAATTGAAAAATTGACATCTACTCCAATGCTCAGACCTGATCAAAAATTAAAAGTTCTCAAAGACTACTTGTGGCCTACTTTAATCTACCCATTTCAGATGGCTCCGCTTTCAAAATTATCTAAAAAGTTTTTAGAGTCAATTGACAAGATAATTCGTAGTTGTGTGAAAGAAGTTATTAGTCTTCCAATAAGTACACCTACCAGCATGCTGTACTCTAGCTCAAAGTGTAAGGGATTAGGACTCATTCGTGCTAAATGGGAAGCTGGCATTCAGAATTTTAATGCACTAGAAATTTTGTCGTTGTCAAGTCATGCTTTAATCCACGAAGTAAAGGATTTGGATTCTGAAAAATCCCAATGCTTAGATTTCCTGGATGTTCCATTTGAAGTTCGACAAAACATGGTCCATTATAAGGGAAAAAAGAGTAAGTTCATCAGAGATCATTTAAGAAGTCTGGAATACGATACCTGGTGTAAGCTGCCGCAAAAAGGGCAGGGTGTGATTCAATTTCAAGAATGTCCTTATGCCAATAAATGGATTCATTCGAAAATTGGACTTTCCTCATCAGAGTGGACCACTGCTATTAAAATGGTTGGTAATGTATTACCCGTCAATGCTATCCCTCGACCTGACCAAGGATCCCTTTATTGCCGCCATGGCTGTAAGGAGATTGAAACGATAGGACATATCCTTGGACGTTGTCACCGTGGAGAGCTGATTCGTAATAACCGACATCACGCAGTTCGCTGTTTAATTGCTGAAGCAATGCAAAAATTAGGGTGGAAAGTTCTTCAGGAAGCTGAATGTACTGGAGATGGTTCAAGACGTGTTGACATAATTGCTTACAACTTGAAAACGAAGCAAGGAATTATACTTGATCCAACCGTGCGTATGGAACAGAATGACATTAATCAATCAGAGGCCATTCATAAGGAGAAAAAAGAAATTTATGACCCTTGCATTCCCTACTTCAAACAGAAATTGGGACTTACTGAAATTCATGTAGTAGGGCTGTATGTTGGGGCACGCGGGACGATCTCAAAGTTTTTCCTCAATTTCATGAAAACTCAATGCCTACCTTCAACGCTGATTGACGACATAGTTATCTCTGTTTTGAAGAAATCCGTTCAAATATGTGTGCACCATTTGTATTCTTGTATACCTACTGATTAATAATTTTTAAACTCTAATTTATTTAATTACATTAACAACCATAAACTATGTATAACGAAATTGTGCAACGTATACTGAGTCCGTTGGGCTATCGTCGTTGGACGACTGTCAAGTTTATTTTAATAAAGTTGTCTTTCTCTCTATTCCATTTACGTGTTTTCCTGAATTTGAATTGTGCACAGTATTTCATTTACTTGTTTTTGAATTATGCAAAACATTCTATTTACTTACACTCTTTTGAAAATTGTACAATATCGCTTACACTCACATTTTTGGAAGTACAAATTATTGTATTTACACATTTTTGAAAGGTACAAAATGTTTATTTACACGTTTTTACAAAGTGCAAAATGTTTTATTTACACATTTTTGAAAGGTACAAAATGCTCCACTTACGGGTGTTTGAAAATAGTAAAATGTGTTTAGTATTTACATGTTCAATTTACATGGATTTTAAAAGTGGGAAAATAAATTTGGGATGAGCACACTTGGAAGGTCTTTGAGGGAGGATGCACAAATGATGTAAGGGGTAAAATTTTGATTTTTGGTGGAACCTTGGGATGGTGGGAATGGATTAGAGGCTGTTAAGGTATACGTGGAGGTGTGTCATGTACATGTTTTTATGAGCCCCGGGTGTCGTTGGTAAAGCTGTGTATGCACGGCCCCTCGGTCACTGACATCGTGTTCTGGGCGAGAAGAATATTTTGTAATTTTTGCTCCCAACCAGCGAAAAACAATTTTTGGCAATTTTTGGTACCACCCAGCGAAAGGAATTTTTGGTTATTTTCAGAAATTATGTTATGTCAGAAAACTGGTTATTGGAATATAATACATTACAAATATTAGTTAGCACTAGTTATATATACTCTGAAGAAATGATTTGACATTAAAATCAATAATTTAATTGCTAATAAGAATAAAAATTCATATTAACGACTGTGTTAAAATGCATGCTATACTGTTAAATGCTGTCTTTCACTATCTTCTTCAGTTTTAATGTTAGTTATAACTTACATGTATTACTATAATAAATTGTAGACAATCGACACCAATATTTATAATAACTTATTCACAATTAAGTATAAGCTATGATTAGTAATAATTTGATAAACTCTATGAATCTAATAGGTCTGACATGGTTTCACTGTTTAAAAGAATTGTGCATTTGTGCTCATCATAGATTTCTCCAGCAGGGCTGGATGTATTTGGTTTGGCAGAAAAAACTGGCAGCTTAGTTACAGCAACTAACAAAAAATTACAAAGGTTTACAGATAAATTCATTGTCGTCGGAATATTATGCATTTGGCATACGTGCTTCTGCGAGGAATAAAATTGCAAGCGTTTCAACGAAAACTTTTGTTGACAGGTTATATTATTTCGAAAGATTTATTTTAGTGACTGGGGATGTGTAGTCAATTTGATTCACATACTGAATAAAGTCAGAGCCAAAAATCTCATTTCGAACGTCCTTCAGTTGAGGGAAGAACTTCTTAAATGTAACTTCTGGGGTTGTAGAGGAAAATACAGCGAGGCGGGCTCGAATTTCTTCCCATGATTTCAAAATGACGCCTCGAGCAGTTCGTGATTTACTTGTTTCTTCGTCATAGACTATCAAACTGACTTCCTACACAATAATTAGACTTGGAATTTGTTTTTACTTGAATGGCATATCGTCTGTGAAGAACCAAAATGACCCATATCCTTTTTGTAGCTAAAACAATATCTATACTATCTACAAAAATATTTATAAATTGTTTAAATAAAACATTTTACAATTTTCAAAAACCAATAAATAGAACATTTTGCACTTTTCAAAATATGAAAATAGAACAATTTACACTTTTCAAAATCTTGTGAATAGAACATTTTACAATTTTCAAAAACGTATAAATAGATAATTTTGCACTTTGCAAAAACACTTAATTAACATTTGACGCATGCTTTTCACTTTGTTTTTATGACAAAGTTTATTTTGATTCTAAGCTTGAATTGGATATGGCTCATTTTGGTTCTTTACAGACGAAATATATTATCAGTGATCAACCTTAGAAAATATTTTTTTTAAACTCACAAACCTTGTTTGTAAAAATACTTGCACCTAATTGAGATGCACTTGCTGCTAGAGCATTACTGAGAGCTCCCATTCCACCTTCAGGGTAGGCCCACGCTCCAGCTTTCCCATTCACTCCCCCCATCAAATGGTAAAGTAGAACGAAACTAAAAATAATACATCATTCTTAAATAAATTAGGCGAGAAAAAAACAACAAATTTTTGATTGTTGACCTAACTTTATTAACGGTAATTATTATTAACCCAGTTCCTGGCGATGAGGGCCCAGCCATATTTCCAATAAGTGCATCTGTAGCCAGTGTAGCTTTTAGAGGCTTCGACATAAACCATTTATTCAAAATTTTGTCAGCGGAAGCAGTTAGCATTTGATGAAAATCTGGTAAGGAACCCCGGAGTGAAGCTAAAACTTGTAGAAAAGATTTAATTGGCTGTAACTTTTCGGATGCAAAAAATTGTTTTTTTCCTTGTTGTCAAAAATTGGGTGGTCGGTTGTCTAATAGAACGTTCACAACTTGAATAGACTGACTTAGCTATTTCTCATACTTTGGATAATTTTGAGCATCTTTGGAGGAACATTTTGAAATTTCTTTACAGGATAAATCCATGTCACTGGACAGGAGCAAAAGTATTTGGATATGTGTTTGCTCAATTAAGACTCACGTATTGGTGTAAAGAAGCTGTAGGGCTCACGCATGTGGAGATTAAGTCCACATTCCTGTGGAAATATTTACGTCTGTAGACTAAATTAAAAATTGATGATTAAAACTGTTATTTTACATATTGTTTAGAGTTCAGGGTTTACCTCAAATTTTAAGTCTTTAATAATAAAAGGCCTGAGTAACGACAGTACATATGATGCTCTAGAGAATTTAAATCCCGGGACCATTTCCTCAGTCACTGCAGCCCTACGTATGTCGCCTTTCAAGAACACAAACGGAGACTCCTGATTTTTTGGAATATCTTGCTGAAACCAAGCCGATGTGACCTATACATAATATGCAGAGGTTATTTCAAGTAACATTAGAATAAAAGGGTTTCTTCTATAGACCAATTACATAGTATGTACATTAAAAGATATTTATTTTATTCACCTCCTCCGATAATCACAACATCATATTCCGGTTTCGAATCCAAATCCTGTTTTATAAAAGGTTTGTCCGCTGACGTGGAATAGAAGACTTTTTGCCGGACATGAAATATTTTTCCTACTTTAAAATTTTTATGGTTAAATGAAACTGATTTTAAAAAATGTGGCTTCATTTTTCGTATTTAATTATTAGTTTTGTCACTTTTGTAGATTTAAAAATATTTTACTTTTATGAAGAATCACTTTTTACGTTTTAATATGCATCCAATACTAATGAAAAAATAAAGATAACTATACCTATATAACTACAGACATGCATTTATAAATCATTTGTTAGGACTTCAACTTATTTCACAAATTATTAAATCTGGAAAATATATGTAAATTAATTAATTACCTGCCTGAATTCTACTTATGACTTATACTAGCTGAGTTAATTTCTAGCAGGCCTGTGTCAAAAGTTGAAAGTCTATACTTTCTCTGTTAGGATGATTGTGAGAATTGAACTGCTTCTACGTTCAGTACACCCAGAGAGGCACTGTGAGATCAACAATTTAGAAAATGCAAAATTGTAACCAGTCCTTATAGATTTTACGGCGAAGACGATTGTAAAATACATAAAAACCATTAAATTAGTAATCAGCACAAACACGAAAATAACAACAAAAAAGAACCAGTGATAAATCAACATAAGTTGAAACAATTAAGTTTATTTTTCTAGTTTTAATTCGAAATAGCCGTCTTTTAGATGAAGAGAATACTGTCTTTTAAACTGATAATAGTGATGCGATAAGAAAAATTATTATTATGATTTCATAGTTTAGTTTAAATTGTGGCGGTTTTTACTGTTACCTTGGGTTGTTCAGAATTTGCCATTCGAAAAATTGCATCTGCAGTTCAAAGTTCAATTATGCACGTGCCCTGCGTGCGCACCTTTTTAGCTCTAACCAGATCATTTTTAACTTGAATTGCAGCAGTCAATGTATTACATGTGTCCAGATCATTGTAGTATGTACATGAAATGCAGTGTTATACGTCTGATCATCAGATCATTTTAGTATGTATATGATACAGTTACTTAATAGGGCAGATCATATTTTCTTTAGTGGTATGAAATATACGGCTAAAATGATCTGCGTGATCTGAGACTCACGTTTTGAGCCATTTTTTAAGAATCAGATCAGATCATTGCAGATCAGATCAGATCATGGTTTAGGTGTGCCCATACAGTGTACATGGTATGCTATTTACTGACTCTGATAGTAACCCAATACAGTCCTTTCCTCATATTATTCAGCATTCTTTAAAACAAAGTGGTTTAACACCTTAACATTAATGTTATACATCATAATATATTCGTGGTTGTCTAGGATCAATTTACTTATTCTCTCCGCTAGACTTTTAATAACATTGATTTCACCTTTATATTTGTTGAGTTTATGTATGTAGTGTTTGTGTAACGTAAAGACCATAATGAATATTAAAGATTTAATAATAGGTTTCTGGTTAATTCCTAAAAATATGAATTCAGGTTCTAGTTTGACATCGCTGTCAAACTGGGTTAGTAACTTTTTGACTTTTACCTAACTTTCTTCGTAGTACGTACATTTAATAATATCAAAGGAGTGTTTATAATTATTATCACAGTTTGGACAATTTTTTTTGCACTTAATTTAAAGATAACAGCACGGATTAAAGTTATCCACAAATTATTCCAGAGCATCTATATCTTTTTGGTAGTTGCTTACTAGCGAACATATTATTTTTTTAAAATTATATTAAGTTTTTATGTTAAATACAACCTTACTTTTTGCTATTATTTTGTACATAGACTTTGAGTTACTTGCTACATCAATTAAATTATTGCTTTCTATAATAATGATAATAATAATAATAATTTATTCATTGGGTCGATTTAACCGAAGTTCATACAACCAGACTCAACCAGTTACTGTGGGTGAGGAAATAGGAGGCTACCGCGTTAGATCGTCTCGGTCTTTGTACCCTTTCACCTATCCCCGTCCCCTCCCCCACAGTAAAGGAGTCTCATTCCCTAGGCCCCTACAGTAAGTAGTGGTCACCAAGGAGCACCGAAGGAGATTGGGTTTCAATCAACCATCCAGTGACGTTAACCGTAGAACACCGAGCCGTAAACGATTAGCAGTGGCCGAGGATCGAAGCCGGGTCTGAGACTGTAAATTTCGTTACAGTCTGCAGTCCTAACCGCTCACCCAAGCACGCCTGCTTCATTACCTTCTATTATACTCATTCTTATATTATTTTCAATTTAACATTTATTTTTTCTAAAGAGTCTTTACAAGCTTCAATTTGTTTTATCTCCTTATCAATACTCTTTTGCTTATATAAAGGGCAGTCAATGGTTTCTTTTAAATTGTGAACAAATTCAAGATTACAATAGTCTCTTAGATACTTCGACTTATAATTATTTAATAATCTAAAATCACTATTGTTTCCCATAAGACATGAGTCAATTCTTATTTCATTAAACATATGTTTTGGAAATACGGTTAGTTTAATATTACTCTCAGTAATAATGTTTTTGAGCAGCTTATAATTATTTTCTTAACTATTGTATAACTATTGTTTTACATATTTTATTGTAACGCAACAAAGTTAGAAAATTCGAGTTTTGATTAATAATTTTAATAGTGTCTCTTAGCCTAAAGGATTTATGCATAATGCGAGGAGATTTAATTCCTAGACCTTAATCCTGGACATCTAGATACAATTTGTCAGTTCAAGTTCACGCCATTTTTGTCCATATAAATTAACCTATTAGCTTATCAATTGTTTTAAAGAAATATTCTGGGGGGTAATAAACTCGTTTAATAATTTGGCGTTTGTAAAGATACTCTATGAATTCATACTTACATAGTAGTTTATTTTGTTACTTACACTTGTAATACATAAATCAAAGTTCATTTTAACTTGCTGCTCGTTTCTATAGTATATGCCTAATACTTTAAGCCCATCATAAACCACTGTAAACCGTAAATAGTATTCATTTTAATTTCTTTTCATTTTCTAAGAAACAAACATTTTGTTTTCAAATTATTTAACTTTGACCCTGAGCATTGACCATATAGATTTGAAATTTCACTGACAGCTTAAATTTTTTAGAAATTGCTGACATTAATTAAAATATCGTCAGCATAGTCAGAGTGATATTTGCTTGTGTTCTCAATAAAAGGACGTTTTTGTATTGTAGCTAGTTTAACGGAAAGTTTTGATAAAAAAGGCTAAATGCATATTAGGTATAAGTAGCAAGCTAAAGGGTCTCGTTGTTTAATTGCGTTTTTGTAGCAAAAGGATGATGCTCTTATTGTACCTAAGTTGACAGTTCCAATATTTTCCGTATATAATAGTTAGATATATTTATTAAATTGTAAAGGGAAATTCAGACGTTTTAGTAAATCAAAGAGGTACGTATGCTCTATGTTATCAAAAGCCCTTTTCTGATCTAACGGGATAAGGGCACCGGCTTCAACTTTGTCAATAGCTTTTGAGATAAATGAATGATTTTGAAAGATAGATCTCCCCTTTAGTCCACATGTTTGTGACTTATCAATAATTGAGTCTAAGACCTTGGTGATTTTGTTCTTTAATATAATTGAACATATTTTACAGTTTGTATTACTTAGTGTCATTGGCCTTCAATTTTTAAGTTCAAGGGATCACTAGATATGAAGATTAAAGTAACTAGTCCTGTACGCATAGAAAGAGGTAATACGCCTAGCTCATATGACATTTGCCAGACTATAGTAATAAAGTTTGCATTTAAAAAATTTTGCATATAAAAATATGCATGCGTATGCTCACTGCTTGTGATATTTTTTTTAATTAGAAGGCCTGAACACTTCAAAACTAGATTAACCCTTTATATTTGAACTAATTAAACTGTCAAATTAATTACTATTTATAATCTGCGACCTGTTACATAAAAAGTCACCCTTGCCGAAGTAATTTGAAGATTTGATTTGCTAAGCATCGGAGCACACATGCCTGTTTTTTATCCATGAGCCCGCAGTGTGGGAAAGTGCATTACAAACGGCACAATGCTCAACATTGTAGATTGTAGAATTTAATTAATAGAAATTTACATACTTAAATAAACTTAACCTGCTGAGGGCAACGTGGCATTTCAATTTTTAATTGATCCTAAAGTGCTGTCCAAAAGTTTAAATCTATAGCTAAACTTCTAATACCAGGTGGAGATCAAATAATCATTGTCTCTTGATTTTCACCAATAATTTGTAGGTACTCGTTTTTTGAACAGTTTTTTTGATATTCTACTACACTACTCTTTTCAACACGTTACTATGGCGTTGTTTGGTCAAACTCAGCTAGGGTTAGCTGCTCTAATTTTGACTGCACTTCTTGGTCTAAGTTCGACTGAGGAAGGATTGAAGCAGAAACTTTGGTTGTATTCAGAAGACGGAGACGCATTGTACTTTGACAGTCACGTTTCAGACTTGTCCGCCTACAGTTCAATCTTTCCTAAGATTACAAGTTACAAAATTTTTTTTTTAATATTAGTTGAGCCTAAAATAAGCGTATATCATGTAGTGCCATTTCACTTTTGTATTTGAAAATTCAAAAAAGATTTTAGTGTGCCTTTTTATTCTTACTACAAATTTTCTCGTGGCGTCTGGAATTTGATCTAAAGCTAAAACGCTGACTGCAGTACTGACACATGTGAGCTTTTCTCCCGTATGGATTTTGACATGGTTCTTTAAATTCCCGCTTGACGTACAGCTGTATTCACAAAAGTGACACGCAAATGGCCTCTCCTGTGTATGGGTTGAAATATGTCCGTACAAGTCATTCCTTGAATAACAGGATTTTGGACAGAGCTCACATTTGTAATTTTTTATTCTCTCCTCTGAACTGTGCTGACGCTCCATGTGATTGATGAGGTCATATTTGGTTCGTCCTACGTAACTGCATTTTAGTTATAGGCATTTGAACTGTTTGGGCTGAGTGTGCATCTTCATGTTGGAATTTAAATTCCCAAGTATTACTGAAGCAAAGCTGCAGAGAGAACAGGCGTACGGCTTTTCCCCAGTATGACTCCTTGTGTGTATGTCTAGCTGACCTTTAGTACATGCTGAATATTCGCAAGGTTTGCATTTAAATTCCTTCTGCTTCTGGACCCATTCAGGGTCGCTTTGGTTTGGATTCAGTTTGAAAATTTTAGTGTGACACATGAGATTTGTTTTAAAAGTCATCACTTTTTGGCAAAATTTGCATGTAAAACTTGCCTTGGTTGTATTTTTGTGCTTCTGCTTGTAATGACATAAGCGACTTCGTGTAGGGAATGTCATAGAACATATTTGACAGGGAAAACATTGAGCAAGTGAGGGCTGGCGACGCTGGCGATGCTTGGGATTAGTGTGGCGAGTAGACACGTGACGCTTTAGGTTCGAATTATTTCCCGCCATATAATCACATTGAGGACACTTGATTTTCTTACATTTGCTGCGATGGGTTTTGCTGTGATTTTTTAGTTTCACACTATTTTCTGCATGAAATGAGCAGATTTTGCACGCGAATAGTGCTTGATCTTTTGATGTCGTAGAAGTTTCTTGGTTTGCTTTTGGTTGGTCTATTTTATTGAGAATAATTTTGATTTTTTTTTTGACGCCAAACTGACGAAGTAGTTTAGTAGACATTTCTATAGTCAACAAAAGTTGATCCTGGGCATATATCACTAAAAAAATTCGATAATCATAAATTTTCGTACAGCATTATTTAATACGTGAATTTTGATAAAATGCGAAGCGACTCTTGAAAACTGCCTACATTAATAATAATTTTTGCTTTAAAATAAAATAAAATAAGAACGAGAATTAGGAAATTAAACGAGTAAAATAAATCGTAAAAAGCAGGGTTTGTATTTGTATCTCTATCGTAAATAAATAAAAATCAAATAGTGTGAAGTTGTTTTTGTAAATATGTAATAAATTCTGATTTTTTGAAATCAATTAAAAGAAAACTTACGTTAATAATTTTAAGGCACTTCAAAAATATATTTCATTTAATTTCAAAGTATAGGTTCAGTAAGTTCACTCTCCATAAAAGAATTATATGTTGCTTGTTCTAGGTCCCACTCTCCTCTAAATAAACGAACACGTTAAAAGCTATGCCACAATTACACAAGAAAAAAAATCCTTCTTGCAGATGTGAACGTGGAATGTCTATATATAGCATAGCATGGGAGAGATTAGAAGGAGATAATATTCTACAACACATGCTACTTGATCTCAAATCCCAACTCAACGACGAAATTCGAGGCTTACTAAATACTTCCATAAAATCCTTTTTTGAGAGCGTGCATAAATTAGGTTGTGCGCGGTTTATGGTGGGTTGGCCCAGATGCCTGCATGGTATGTTTTGTTTTGCATGGCTGATATGATACCCAAAAATGAGGGTGGAGTGTTAAAGTTTTTACTTTTTGAACGACGTAATTTGTGCACGCTCACTTAGATCGTGACACATTCTTGAGGTGACAGTAGTCAGTACACTGCGTTAGATTTATTTTTTGTCCCTGTCCTATGAATGAGGAAAATGAAAAGTAATAAAATTGGTATATACCAATATACAGTCTGGCTTTATTGTACTCTGCTTCCCTTCTCACTCAGGGATTTCTGGCTTCTGGTTGATGGAAAATAACTTTAATGATATTTATGGAAGATGTCTACTATGTTGTTGATTAAATGGAAATCTGTTCTATCTACATCAATGGAATGCAAATTGTGATGTCAATAAAAAATAAATTGGAAAAAGCAATATCTACACCATTAAACTACAACATGTAATCAATTACAGTCGAAATTACATTTACGTCATTAAAAAGGAAAGTGTAATAGTAATAATTATCGACACCACCAAGTGCCAAGTAGTTTTACTTGCAGTTTCAAGAAGTATATCGTCGACGAAGAGGAAAATATGATCTTCTCCATTTCGGACTAAAAGCAATTATGATCATCTCCATTCAGCACTAAAAGCAATTATGACCATCTCCCTTTTTCAATAAATACGGCTAATATGAAATGTTAATGACTAATTAAGAGTTTAAAAATTCAAAACTAAACGTGTTTGGGAGCATACATAAATGACGAAATTAAAATATATCCATTTTAGGTCCCTATGACCCCCCTGCCATCAGCTTACCCGTTAAGTAAATAGATATCTTTAGCATATGATACCACTAGTACCCATGACGTCATTTATGGGAGACCCATTCGTCTCCATTCAGCACTAAAATCAATTATGACTATCTCCATTTTACTTAGAATACGGGTAACTAATTATGCTAAGTAAGTATTATTTATTAGAACCAATATTCAAAACTTGTAAAAGTTGTTTTGAAGTTTACAGCACACTGCAGTAAATAATAAATAATAAATATAATATTAAGTCTTGGAAAGAAATTTTAATTAGAGTTACGACTAGAAAGCACAATTAAACATCAAAAAGTGTAAATTCAAAAACGACGTAATTGTTGTTCACTTGCCTAATAACTTGTAATTACTCCACATTTTAAATCAAGAATAGTAAAATCCGGATTTAGTGTTGGCACTGTTGGCAGTTGGCATGTAAACTAGGTCATTGCAATCTGGCAGCGTGACATGGAAAGAAAACTCAACATTGAGCGAAGCAAAGCGGGAAATTTTGAAAGTTGAGAGTGCTTTTCAACAGGTACCTGACTGGCTGGCGGCTGGCTGAAATTCGGGCTAGCTAATAACTAGAAAGCTGAAGATGCCTAAAATAAAAAAATAAAGAGAGTCCGGAATTGAAAAACATATTGTGTATTGTCAAGCCCAAAGACCTTTTATTCTAAATGTTGAATGTTGGTATCGTTGATAGTTAGTAGTGTAGCTTGACTTCCGAGTGTGGAATGTGGAAACCCAAAACATTTTGGTATAAAATATTTAAAATTGAGTTTTGGAGTTCCTTTAGGCATCTAGACATAGCAAGTTGATTAATTGTGGAGGAAGGCTGTCACTGAAGTAGGGCAGTTTGATCTGTATCAGAGATTTAAAGTCAACTGGCTGGCAGCTGATAGTCGTGGTAAGTATCTTAACATAATGCGTAATTAACTAATAGTTAACGTGGGTTAAGTCCGGGTGTTTAAGGTATGTTAAAAAGATGGGAATGAAGTTACCCGACCGCAATATACCCGACACCAACAAAATTCCCGACTGACCGCTACAAGCAGATATTTTTTATTCTTTTAGCAGATTCTTTGCAAAAACCAAAAAAACAACACAATTTATCCAAATTTTGAATATTTTCAAAATTTCGAAAATTTTACAAGTATACGTTCCCAAATTTATTTCAAAATCCAAACAAGATTTTGAAATTCCGATTGCAAATTCGTCATCTCCAGACTCAGTTCTACGGGGGAAAAGACATTTTGTTTCACATTTTGAATTTTTTCAAAATTTTGAAAATTTTACAAGTACACGTTCCCAAAATTATTTCAAAATCCAAACAAGATCTTGAAATTCCGATTGCAGATTCGTAATCTCCAGACTCATTTCTACGGGGGAAAAGACATTTTGTTTCACATTTTGAATTTTTTCAAAATTTCGAAAATTTTACAAGTACACGTTCCCAAAATTATTTCAAAATCCAAACAAGATTTTAAAATTCCGATTGCAGATTCGTAATCTCCAGACTCAGTTCTACGGGGGTAAAGACATTTTGTTTCAAATTTTGAATGTTTTCAAAATTTCGAAAATTTTACAAGTATACGTTCCCAGAATTCTTTCAAAATCCAAACAAGATCTTCAAATTCCGATTGCAGATTCGTAATCTCCAGACTCATTTCTACGGGGGAAAAGACATTTTGTTTCACATTTTGAATTTTTTCAAAATTTCGAAAATTTTACAAGTACACGTTCCCAAAATTATTTCAAAATCCAAACAAGATTTTGAAATTCCGATTGCAGACTCGTCATCTCCAGACTCAGTTCTACGGGGGAAAAGACATTTGGTTTCACATTTTGAATTTTTTCAAAATTTCGAAAATTTTACAAGTACACGTTCCCATAATTTATTTTAAAATCCAAACGAGATCTTGAAATTCCGATTGCAGATTCGTAATCTCCAGACTCATTTCTACGGGGGAAAAGACATTTTGTTTTACATTTTGAATTTTTTCAAAATTTCGAAAATTTTACAAGTACACGTTCCCAAAATTATTTTGAAATCCAAACAAGATTTTGATATTCCGATTGCAGATTCAAAATCTCCAGACTCAGTACTACGGGGAAAAAGACATTTTGTTTCACATTTTGAATTTTTTCAAAATTTCGAAAATTTTACAAGTACACGTTCCCAAAATTATTTCAAAATCCAAACGAGATTTTGAAATTCCGATTGCAGATTCGTAATCTCCAGACTCATTTCTACATTTTCCGCTGTTTAATTAATTTACTATTTTTAAAGTCATGATCAATTAATATTTCTTCTTTTAGTTCCTTGACGTTTTCTACTTTTTCAATTTGAGCCAATCTTTCTAGCTCTTTATCCAGTATGATTCGTTTTTGCTCGTTTTTTAGAAAAATCCGGTTTTAATTTTGTTGATGGTTTTTAGTTTTTTGATGGAAAATTACGCTTAATGGCGCACGTGGCCTATTAAAAGTCACATTACAAATTTCACATCTAGTTATGGCATTCATTTTATAAAAAAAAAATTATTAGGTAAACATGCAAAAGTAATAATATTTTTTGAAACTGAAATTTACGTGTCTTACTACGTTTTTTGTTGTATTCTCTGGTTTGTGAGACTACTAAATTTTAATTGTACAGTCCTTTTTATATTAGAAAAACTATAAAGTAAAAATCTAAAAAATTATAAAGTCAGGATTATAAAAGTCTTAGTGAGGTTTTGCTACTTGGCCTAAGAAGCTTGTCAATTCTGTCAATTTTTAAAAATGCTAAAAATCAACAAATATAAAGTCAAATATGAGGTAAAATCATTGATTTCTTGTTATTCTATGCTTGTTTTGCTTACTTGAGAAATCGGTCAAAAGTGCCCTACCTACTACCGCAATCGGAATTTCAAAATCTTGTTTGGATTTTGAAATAATTTTGGGAACGTGTACTTGTAAATATTTCGAAATTTTAAAAAAATTCAAAATGTAAAACAAAATGTTTTTTCCGCCGTAGAACTGAGTCTGGAGATTACGAATCTGCAATCGGAATTTCAAAATCTTGTTTGGATTTTGAAATAATTTTGGGAACGTGTACTCGTAAAATTTTCGAAATTTTGAAAAAATTCAAAATTTGAATTAAAATGTCTTTTTCCTGATTGATAATACTGTTTTATGCTAATCGTAATATGTTTGGGGTTATTTGGGTCGGGTAACTTATTGGTCGGGTAACTTATCGGTCGGCTAAAATTACGGTCGGGTAACTTCTTTTTTTACGGTCGGCAATGTAACGGTCGGGTAACTTCACTCCTATGTTAAAAAGCGCAATAATGCACCAACAAAATTTGCTGTGCTTTTCTTAAAACATAATACAAAATAAACAATCGTAAAAAAAAAGTTTGAACAAATTTGTAGAACCCAAAAACTTTCATTTAAACACTTTGAATTTCCATAAAAAGATGTACCTTGAGATTTAATTCAATAATTTTATTGTTATTGAATTACATAAATTTCACGCTAATTTTCATAATTTTTAACACATTTACTCAAGTACCTACTGCCTACTGACTGTACTGCATACTAGTGCATACTATGGCAGACTGTAACGCCTAGGAAGTGAATTTTACAAACGTTGAAAAGATGTTGAAAAGTGTGTTTTTTTATTATAGTTTAGTAATAGCACCTACCAAAATAAAGTTCCAATACCTACAAATCAATAGATTATACACTCATGCACATTACAAAGGAACCATTTATTAAATTTAATTGTTGCTGACCGGTTATTAAATTGCTGAGTAGGTCTTCAACATTATTTATTTTTTAACTTATGCCTTAATCCAGCCCAGATGGATTCTTCAGCAAATTCAAATGCTTCTACGTCTCATTCAACCCAGCACCTCAGTCCCACAGTGACGGAGGATAACTTTAACGTGGTTGCAGCTAAAAAACTAAAAATGTCTTCTAATACTAAAGATAATTCAGGAAGTGGAGGAAGGGCTGAAGACTTGACTGACACTAGGAACATTCATGGGGTGCTACAAATTCAAAATTCTTCTCAGTCTGCGGAACAATTTGTTTTCTCTATTGATCATGTAGGACAATTTAAAACTAGCAATACGGGTTCAAAAGTGATATAATGACGAATAATGATTTCAAAAGATTAGCAGTATTTTAATATTGTAACGGAATTATTTACTTTTTATTGATTTTTGTGTTTAACAGATACTCGAATCAATATTTCGGAATAGTGACCGCAACACTTTGCTAAACTGCCGTCTTGTTTCTCGTCGTTGGGCATACTATGGATCGAAAGAATTGCAAAAAACTCTCAGCATCGGATTTATAAAGCATCCTTCTCATCATAAGGGACCGCGACTTTTCCGGTTCACTTCTGATGAGAATCGCTCTCTAAGACACCTGATTAACCTCATGAATAAATCCACTGAATTTCCCTCCACGTCTTTTGAGTTTCGAAACACCAAACCTGAAAAATTTAAAGTGTATTCAGCTCAACCATTTTTCAATGCTCATGGCGCCTTCATTAAGAAAATAGCTTTCCACGAATATATAAACTTCTGGGATTTAAAATACTTTCTTTTGAATCAAGCTCCAAATCTCGAGCAGTTAGATCTGGGTCAGATACGTCTAACTTATGACTATACAAATTGTCCTTTCGATTCAGAGTCAGAAAAACAAGTATCACTATACCACGAAGCTGCTTCGAATCCGAAGCCAATTTTAAAAAATCTGAAGGCATTGCAATGTCATTTCTCATCGGAACTGCCTCCACTTTTTTTGCAGCAGATTTTGGAATGTTCCCCGAATCTTGTTAATGTGGCTCTACCCAAAGATGGTCTTCAGTTTCTAGTGGAACCAACAAACCGACTTCACCTTCTTCAAACTCTGACGATTGATATTGATAGCTCGAATATTGAGTCTCATGAGCTTGTTGCACACCATCTTCAAGAACACCCAAATGTAGCAGTTCGTGAACTTACCTACTCGAATGCTTATAAAGATGATGAAAGGGTTACTAACGTCATAAGAAAATATCTACAAGCCTGCTCATCCACGGTTCAAAAACTTGCGTGGAGTAAAGAAGTTAGCAACTTGCGATTTCCGAAAATGCTACAAGTAAAAGATTTAACCATTCAGTGCGACTTGAATCGTGAGTCTCGCTCACTGGTCACTAGTTTAGGTGATGGTGTGAGCCTTAGCGATACTTTTCCCAATTTAAAATTCCTTGAAATAAGATCCAAGGTTGTGTTGGACGATATATCCATTTCAAATACCTTCACTGATGAAGACACAGCTCATGCTGCCAATGTAAAGACAGTCACCCTGAAGCTAGTGCTTCGACCTGGTCAAAAAGTACTTCAAAGTTTCAAGGCTATGTTTCCAAATGCTTCCATCATAAATAAAAGTGAAGTGCGTAGTGCCTACTATGGTGACAGTGATGATGACGATGACGTTGAAGAAGCATATTACGAGGAGGAATATTTTTTCGGTCATAGGTACAGATATTACGACTCCGATGAAGAATGCATTGATGAAGAAGATGAGGATGAAGAACTTTCCGATATTTTAGAAGAGCATGACAATGATGAAAATAAAACTGGCGAGGACATTGAAGATGAAGGAAATAATGGTGACGTTGATTCAGGTGTTCCTTAATCGAGTTGTTAAGTTTGCAAAATAGTTACTGCTAAATGCCTATTTTGAATAATGGGTAAAATTGCAATTAAGTTGATGTTCTCAAAAAAATTTTGGTTTAAGTTACACTGCTTTTCATAAGGTTGTTAGGTCATACTAGTTTTACAATTTTAGTAGCAAAAGTAATACCAGGGTTTTAGTGTAAAGTGAATTAATGCAAAGCATTGTCATGTATTGTTATGGATAATACTTTTTACTGTTGCAGCGACTTCTGTCAGTTTAGTAGCATTTACTTAGAAATTAGTATTTAGTTTGTTGTTCTACTTTTGTTTGTTACCTCTGGACCTAATGGTCTGTCTTAAAAAATAGTAAATAAATAATTATTACACAGAACCATATAGCGACAGCAGGAGCCATTTTATCTATCAATTTCTGAACAGGCTGCACATTTTTTTAGAATTAGATTTATTAAAGTTGCTAATGACGTGCTGTGTACTATTGTTGTCTGCTTGATGTTTTAAATGCTTGCAACGTGTTGTATGCAATTAACCTACCTACCTAACTATTTTTAAAGAATTATTAGTAGGCTGAGTCAGCAGTACTTCACAATCAAAGCCAAAATTTGAGTTTTAATTAGCTGCTCATTAGTTCAAAAAATTCAAGAGATAAAATTACTTGGTAATTAGATGTAAAGTGTAACCTACAAGTTGCGCGAAGCAAATAAACAATGGAGAAACCTGCCTCCAAGCATTTATGGTCATCAAAAAGTTGTTCCAAGAAAATCAGTTAAAATTTAAACCTGTGACCTGCAGCGTAAGGCCAACAGACGGGTATGACCATTTCAATAGATGCTTAAGCTCAACATTTACTAAGCATAATGTAGTAAACTTCATAAGTTAATTTTTAAGTTTTCACTAAAAAGATGCACACTGCAAACTATGTACTTATATAGACTTCAATGTTTTACAATTTAAATTTTATAGTTTAATATTTCAAATAATAGCTCGGTTTGAATTTTTCAATTTTCACACGCGCAAAGCGAGACAAAAAATTATTGTTTCAATATTATTGGCGCATTAGGCGTAAATGTAGTGTCATTTTTAACTTTGCACTTGAAATTCAAAAAAGATTTTAGTGTGCCTTTTTATTTTTATTACAAATTTTCTCATGACGTTTGGAATTTGACCTGGAGCTAAAACGCTGACGGCAATACTTGCACGTGTACAGTTTTTCTCCAGTATGGAGTATGGCATGCTTCTTCAAATTCCCGTTTGATGTACAGCTGTATTCGCAAAACTGACACGAAAATGGCATTTCCTGTGTATGAAGTAAAATATGTCCGTACAAGTCCTGCCTTGAATAAAATGATTTTGGGCAGAGCTCACACTTGTAATTTTTAATTCTTTTCTCTGGATGGTGCTGGCGCTCAATGTGCCTGATGAGGTTGGATTTTGATCGGCCTTCGTAATTGCATTTCCGTTCCAGACATTTGAACTCCTTGACCTGAGTGTGGGTCTTCATATGGCAAGTTAAATATCCAAGTACTGCTGCAGAAAAGGAGCAGAGATCAGAGAGTGCATGTGTATGGTCTCTCTTCCGTATGACTCCGTGTGTGAATGTCTACTTGAATTTTGGTACACGGAGAATATACACAGAGTTTGCATTTAAATTCCATTTGCTTATGGACCCATTCAGGATCTCTCTGTTTTGGATTAAGTTTGCATGTTTTAGCGTGACCGGTGATGGTAATATAAACCATCTCGTGTAGGGAATGTTATTGAACATATTTTACAGGGAAATGATGTAGCAGTTGAAGGCTGGCGTTGCTTGGGATTGGTGTGACGAGTAAAAACGTGACGCTTCAGATTTGAAATATTTCCTGCCCTATAATCACACTGAGAACACTTGATTGTCTTAAATTTTTTAGTATGATTTTTGCTATGATGTTTTAGTTTGACACTGTTGTCTGCATAAAATGAGCAGAAGACTTTTCCATCGAGTAGTGCTTCATCTTTTGGTGAAGACGTCGCTAGGCCCTGGGCCACTTCTGGTTCTGGTTTTGGGTCGTCTAATTTATTGAGAATAATTTTGATGTCACTTGTAACGCCAAACTGGCGAAGCAGATCCGCGTTGCTTGTGTTTACAGATTTTTCATTAGACATTGTTCAACTCGGTAAATGTACCTAGACCGTGAAATTCAGAAAAAAAAAGTTGAATATTAAACAATAAAAATTAATTTTTTATATGAAATTTTACACGCGTATTTTAATCAAATAAAATGTTTAACGTAATATTTCCTCTATTAAACTTGCTTCAAAAATACCAAAAACAAGTAAAAGGTTAATCAAATTCAAAACGCTTAAAATCAACAGTAGACAATTTTTGATTTGTGAATGACATATAATTTGTGCACGCTCCCTTGGATCGTATAACATTCTTGAGGTAACAGTAACACTGATTAAATTTATTTTACTACTCGATTTATGTTTGAAGCGGAGTCCAAGTTATTACATGAGGCCACTTATGATTTATGTATTTGTTTTATAAATATTTTGTTGTTCCTATCCTATGAATTATGAATGAGGCTCACAGACGAGTGAAAAGGACAAGTAATAAAATTTGTATGTACCAACATGCAGCCTGGTTTTAATGTCCATTGATTCCCCTTCTCGCTTGAGGATTTCGATTTCTGGGTTCATGGGAAAGAACTATAATTAATAATTACTGCTGGTTGTTAAATGCACGACGTGGAACTGGAACTGGCGTACATATACGGGGCAGTTTATATATCACGTATTAAACTGAATTGTGAATATGAGATTAAATTAATTTGATTCCCTTAGTACTAGTATAATATATGGACGGCCCCAATGCACACTACTGTATTATTAATTTTTGTAGTTGTATAGGTACCTAGGTACCTTTCTTGGTACTTTATTGCTTCCTTACAAATTCTACAACTTTATTTATCTGCCTATATCGGTATTGGTATTCTACAACTTACAACTTAATTATACTGTGAAGAGGTTAGGGGCATGCCACAAATGATGTCATAATTTGAGTCAGCATATAGGTCCTTCGGGAAATTATCACCCACAATGCTGAACATTAGCCGTTTATCTAATTATAAAAAAAGAGGGGTGGGTCGGTTCTAAATTCAGCCTGTTTTGGATGACATCATTTGTGGCATATCCCTTGCTATGGAAAAGCTTGTTGTCTTGTATTTAATTTAAAGCACAATATTTGGGTTTTATTTTTAACCTATCTTTCTGCTGCACAAAATCAATATTACTCCTGTAAGTCAAAACTAAACAGAAACATAGTTCAAGGTTACGCATTACATAAAGTAAATACACTACTCAAAAAACAAATCTGTAGAATTTAAACTTGACTATGAAGCTGATGCTACCATAAAATTGCGTCTGTTGACATCCTGCTCAATCATAATGAGGTCACCTATGTTGACCTAGGCCCAATGCGATTGACATTTCTATGTCAGAATTTAAACTTTCCACGAATCTCATGCATTAAAAATTCATTTCTAAACATTTTCAACGCAGGGCATGAGTAAATAGGTAGTTTCTGAACATTTTTTCGCGGATGGTTGGAACTGCGCAGTAGATTTTTTTCTAATGAGATACACTTTAGCTGCGCTTAATTGGCTTTCGTAGGATGTTTGAATATCCAGCCAAATATTCGCGACGGTCCAGGCACAAATCAACCCAAATGCTGAAACGATGACGGCTATTACTTTCGATGGGGCAACGTACGTTAGGCTTATGCAAGTTCCAATCCAACTGATGACGTAATAGGCCAGCCACCATTTGATTTCCGCATTCTGCTTCTGGAGTCAAAAACAATAAATAGGTAGGTAAAAGCAAAAAGACTAACTTAATAATAAATTGTAAATTCATTTCTTTGAAACTTACATAATTCACTCCATTCATCAAAATTTCTGCAAATAGACCGCTCAAATAGACAGTGATTATAGTTGAAAAAGCAAGAATGTAAAAACCTACAAAAATCAATAAATTGATGTCAATACATGATTTAAATGAAGTCATTATCACATAAATTCTGT
Source organism: Dicyrtomina minuta (assembly GCA_949802685.1). Classification (NCBI taxonomy): domain Eukaryota; kingdom Metazoa; phylum Arthropoda; class Collembola; order Symphypleona; family Dicyrtomidae; genus Dicyrtomina; species Dicyrtomina minuta. Next base: position 81,308,948 of record OX461810.1, on the reverse strand, counting down.
TTTGAAAGCTAATTTGGTCAATTTTAAAAAAGTAACAAGAACACACGTTCTAAAGAACATTAGGAAAAACTCGAATTCGATTAAAATTAGATGATTAAATCGTAAAATATATTTAGAGAGAAAAAGCTGTAAAACTTTTCAAACAACACCCAAGCCAAAATCCAGTCAAATATAGTATATTTAAAATCTGTAAGGGATCATCCACAAATGACGTCATCAGTGGGGTCAATGGGTCTACATGGCTACTAATGACACTCCATGTTACAGATACTATTTTTCCCAATGGATACGCTGAAAATAGGAGGTTCTAGTGACATAAATATGGGCACATTTTTATGGCGTAATTTATGGACGATCCCTAAAGAAAGTGTGTCAGTTAGAAAATAATTAATTTATTCATGATGTAATGAACTTCCAAGTAAGTCTAGAAATGAGCTTTTGATTGAACCACGCATGTTTAATTAATTTTACCTCTCCTGTCTGGATCTGTCTCCCAATCCTCAGCAGTGCAATTCCTACAATTCACAGCCACCCAATAGAATAAAGTCCCGAAATTGATCCAATAAAAACCCGTGGCAATAAAGTGTAAAATCTATTTAAAATAATGGAAAATAGAAACATATCAGGACTGCATAAAATACAATTAGCACACACATGCAACTAAATTCACTAACCAGTAAATACCGAAGTGTCGTAAGCTCCACTCTCAACCAGTTTATTCCACGGCTGTTACGTTTTTCTGAAATTTGCATTGTTTTGTCTGGTCTCTTTAAAATCGAAAAAGATCGCAACAAAATTTGGTCTGCGTCAACGGAGTCTAGAAAATCTTCACTTTTTTTGACTGGCGAGTGACTTTAAGTGAGGAAAACGTCAAGAATTAAGTTGTCTTTAAAATTTGAATTCAACGTAAGATCAATGTACCTATACTAGCGAGTAGTAGCAGCGCAGTTTAATTATGACGAGAATGTTCATGAAATTGTTTTGTATATTCTAGAATTATGTAATTACATCCACTGTAGCGACGCAGGTTTGATAAGATATTTACATCCAAAGTGTATTAATGATACACTACGTTGTGTGACGTCACACGGCACACATTCAGTACTACCACGATAGCCACTCGTAATAATTGTATCATTGCTTACTTTTGATTTAGTTAACTGCAATAAACCCTCTCACATTTGTTCTGTCTCCGTACTAATCTTTCTTTATTTCATCCTTTTCATATTGACACTACGAGAGACGAGAGCCTACCTAATTTATCATCACTGTGTCTTAAGTACATTTCGATATCATCTATGAAGAATCAAAATGGCCTATTTCCATGTTAAGCTAGAAAAAATATCTCCTATCTACAAAAAAAAAGGGAAATATATCCTGAAAGTATTTAAATAGAGCATTTTGAATTTTTCAAAACCATGCAAATAGAACATTTTAAAAATTGAACATTTGGAACTTTTAAAAAACATGCAAATAGAACATTTTGAACTTTTCAAAAACATGCAAAAAGAACATTTTGAACTTTTCAAAAATATGCAAAAAGAACATTTTGAATTTTTCAAAAACATGCAAAAAGAACATTTTGAACTTTTCAAAAACATGCAAATAGAACATTTTGAACTTTTCAAAAACATGCAAATAGAACATATTGAACTTTTAAAAAACATGCAAATAGAACATTTTGAACTTTTCGAAAACATGCAGATAACAAATTTTGAAATTTATAAAAACATGCAAATAGAACATTTTGAACTTTTAAAAAACATGCAAATAGAATCTTTTGAACTTTTCAAAAACATGCAAAAAGAACATTTTGAACTTTTCAAAAATATGCAAAAAGAGCATTTTGAATTTTTCAAAAACATGCAAATAGAACATATTGAATTTTTAAAAAACATGCAAATAGAACATTTTGAACTTTTCGAAAACATGCAGATAAAAAATTTTGAACTTTATAAAAACATGCAAACAGAACACTAGTTTTGCACTTTGCAAAGCTATGTAAATAGAACATTTTACGCCATTTTTAAACTCCTAATCAACATTTGACGAATGTTTTGCATTTTGTTTATATGACATACAGCTCATTTTGATTCTAGCTTAAATTAGATATGGGTTATTTTGGTTCTTCACAGACGATATTTTATTTTGAAATTTAAAATGCGTAATATTTTGTGTTTCAATTAACTAACGCGTGAAAACATACATTTATTTTGTTTTCACTGGTGATCATAAACGTATATGTACCTACATGGAAAGGCATACACCCTTCGTGGTGGCCAAAATGTCATTATCGACTGTATTGGTCAAATAATAAATTAAGATAGGCTATAGTGTTTAGTGGCGTCGGAACCGGGGGTCAGGGTGGGGGGGGGGGGCCGAGTGCCCCCCTCCCCTGGAAAACGGATGCCCCATGTTAAAGCATACGCCAGCCCTGTCAGGGTAAAAATTGACCCTAATGTTTGCCCACCCTCGCGAAAATAGTTTCCGACGCCCCTGATAGTGTTGAATATATATATAGTGGTGAACTGTAGCTTATTGTACCTGCTCAGAAATGACTATAGGCTGGTTGCACTGTGCTGTGGTTCTGTCACTTCTGTCTAAACAAAATATTGGTACTTTTACCTTTAAGCCTTTTGTGTTGGTCACTGTTGGTACTTTTAGTGTAAATGTAAATGCGTATATAATGACAACCTGCTTTTAGAAATAAACAATTATTTGGTAAATATGTACAAAATATTCCTAATTTAAGGTAGTGTAGTCCGGTTTTGGCTACAGAAAAATTACAGAAACTTTTTACTACAGTTTTGTATTCGGTATATCATGCTGCTATGCAATTTTAAGGTTTCCTTATATATGAAAATGATATACACATATACCCTACGGTTCACAGGATATTGCCTCGCCCCTCATTGTCATATTATTCTTGGTAATTCTTTGCCTGCTTCAACCTTTCAAATTCCCTAATTTGAAAGAAAGTTGAATAGCTTTGCGTTTTGGTTGTTTATTACATTTTTAAACTGTACTTAAAGTTAGCTTTTAAGGTTTTCCCAACCAACGATAAATATAGAATGTTCCCAAAAAGCTCGAGGAAAACTATTAATCGCCTTACCTCCCACACTATTTGTTAGTCTTCAGTGTGGAAAGCAATATCCCGAGTCATTGTCATTGTCATTAGCAATGTCAAATGAATTAAAACATTTTAAAAACTCGTTAACTGTATTTAAGCACCCGTGCAATAGGCATGCATAAATCAGTCGGATAATATTGTGCATTAAATTAATAAAATAAATAAATTCTGTGTCTTCAAGAAATACAAACACATATTTTTTTAATGTGCACCATAAAACATAAAGAGCTACGGATAGCCCATGGAATCACTCATCACATTAAAATCCTGCTGCATCGCTTAAAATTCAAAAATCCCAAAAGCAATTTGTCAATTTCATTCTCAAATACAAATTTAATTGGAAAATCTACAAAGCTAAAGAAATACAAGTTTAATACTAATACAGGTGGATTAGAAAGAAGTGACCAAGTAGAATCAACTAAAAACCTGGACACTTGGCATACTAAGAAACTTTTGAAAGAAGGCAGTGAAACAAGATTTAATTGCGAGTTCTGCAGTTCTTACTATCGTACACCTGGTGAATTAAAAAGCCACGGTAGAGTCCATTCAAATAAAAGACCATTTAAATGTAAATTCTGCAATTATTCTGCAAAACAAAAAACAAATTTAAAAATTCGTGCAGCTATTCACACTGGCCTAAAAATGTATAAATGCAATCTGTGCAATTACTTAACAGCTAGATCCGTCGACCTAGAACGGCATATTCGGACACATACAAAGGAAAAACCATTTTTTTGTTCAGCCTGCAGCTTTACAGCTCCCACTAATAGTGCTATACGGATGCATACTCTGCGTATGCATACTGTAGGCAAATTTCACTCGTGCCCTGTATGTGGTTTTAAAACAAAAAGTCGTGAATATGTTACAAAACATATGAGAATTAAACATGGGAGTGGCCTGTGCAAATGTGAATGTCCACTTTGTCAGAAAGTGTTGCTGAACCAATACCAATTACAATCACACATCTGGTCACATACACAAGAGAAACCGTTCAATTGCGCCTTTTGCCGAGTCGCCTTCGCAAACAGTGGTAACAAACGGAGTCATGAGAAACTATGCAAACTTCGTCCGGATGGACTACAAATCAATGAGCCCTTCAAGTGTCAGTTTTGTGAGCATAGATTCACAAGTAAGAAGGATACAACACGGCACGAATGGAGTTGCAAGCAGCGTCCGGATGGGTCAATTATCATAAGACGATTTAAGTGTCAGTACTGTCAATTCGCATTTGTTCTCAGTAGTAATAAAAGTGCCCACGAAAAAATATGTAAAATGCGTCCAGATGGGTTGCAAATAAAACCACACAAGTGTCAATACTGTGGACATGCATTTGCTGACTCACGTGGTAAAAATAAACACTAAAAATGTTGCAAGAATCGTACAGATAAATAAATCATTAGGCAGCTAAGCTAGGCTACCAATGAAATAAAAAATTGAAAGTAGAATATATTACTGAAAAATAATGTATGCGTAGTGTAACAGTTTCATTGATTCTTGTAATAGTCACATATGGTAATGTCTTTCCTACATGAGTTACTCCACATTAGTCGCACTCGGGTATTATTCACCCCCGTTTTACTCGCACCCGTGCAGTACGAGTACCCGTTATATTCGCCCCTGGCGAATGGTGTGAGTGGGCATTGGTGTGACGAGTGAACACGTGCCGCTTTCGATTCAAATTATTTCCTGCCTTATAATCACACTGAGGACACTGTATTTTTTTCATTTTTTTTTACATGTGTTTTGCTGTGATTTTTTAGTTTGACACTATTTTCTGAACAGAACGAGCAGATACTGCAAGCGAATAGTGCTTTATCTTTCGATGTTGACGTGGCTTGGTTTTCTTCTTGTTGGTCTATTTGTTTGAGAATAATTTTGATATCACTTTTGATGCCAAACTGACGTAGCAGCTCAGCAGACATATCGGAAGTAAATAAATGGATCCTGGGCATTAATAAAAAATATCGATTATTAAGTAACAAAAATTCAAATTTTCGTACAGCATTTAGCATTCGAGTTTTTTAAAAATGCGGAGCGCTTTGTGCAAACTACTTACATAAAAATTATCTTTTACTTTTAAAGTAATAAAAAACGACTTATCGTTAGAGAATTATTAATTAAAAAATGTTTAAAATAAATCGTAGATAGGACGGTTTGAAATTGAATTACTATCGCATATGTGATTAAAACTCAATAAACGTGAAATTATATTTGTAAATACGTACATGCATGTGTACGAAATCATGATTTTTTTAAAAGAACCAAAACAAAACTGACGTTAGTAATTTTGAGGCACTTCAAGAATATATTTAGTTTGTTTTCTAAAGTTAAAATTCACTCTCAGCAAAAGAAAAATTTTATTTTGCTAGTTCTACAGGTCCTTTACTCTTTGGAATTAATAGACAAATGAAAATCAATCTCAAAATAATACAATAAAAATAACCCTTCTTGCATTGTTGTTTTGCCTGAAGGAAAGTAAAAGTACAGAACCTTTTTACTATATAGTGTTGTATTTGGTATATCATGTTAGTATGTAATTGTAAGGCTTCCCTACGTGAAAATAAAATATACCCACAGGATATTATTATACCTGGACCCTCATTGTCATATTTTTCCTGATATTTCTTTGCTCCCCTCATCCTTTCATAATCTGAATCTTAAACGAAGGTTAAGTATCTTTCCCTTTTGGCTGTTTACTACAGTTTGAAACTGTACGTAGCTTTCCAAGGTTTTCCCTGACAACGATACAGTCAGTATAGATAAGGTCTCCCAAAAATTCAAGAAACAATCAGACGAAACCTAAACATTGTTAGCCTCCGTTGTGGAAATCAATATCATCTCAAAAGACCTTAACAGTATGTCGAGCATATTCATACATTTTTAAACCTCGTTGGCTGTATTCGAGCACCTCGCCGCAATCATAGGCGAGTAAAATCTGTTAAGATAAATGGTGCATTAAATTTATTACTAATTGTAAATTCTGGTGTTTTAAGATATATATAAAAATCAATTTTGTTTTACAAATGTGTACTACAAAAGAGGAAGAGCTACGGAAGGTGCACGGAATTACTCACTACATTAAAATCCTGCTGCATCGCTTGAAATTTAAAACTTACAAAAGCAAGTTGCCAGTTTTATCTTCTCATAAGATTTCAACATTGAGCAGTAATAAAAATCATATTAGAAAATCTTACAATTTAAAACAGTACATGTGTAACACTACGGGTGGATTAGGAAGTGCCCATGTAGAATCAACTGGAAACCTAGATATTTGGCATGCTAAGAAATGTTTTAAAGAAGGTGGTAAATCAAGATATAAATGCGAGATCTGCAGTTCTTTCTATCGTACAAGTGGTGAATTAAAAAGCCATAGCAAAGTCCATTCAAATGAGAGACCGTGTAAATGTGAATTCTGCAATTTTTCTGCAAAACGAAAAGTAAATTTAAAAATGCATACAAATATTCATACTGGCTTAAAAACATACAAATGTAATTTGTGCAATTACTCAACAGCTATATCCTTCCGCCTAGCATGTCATATTCGGACGCACACAAAGGAAAAACCATTTTCTTGCTCCGCCTGCAATTTTACAGCTGCCACTTATGATGCTATAAAGAAGCATACTCTGCGTATCCATACTGTAGGCAAACCTCACGCCTGCCCCCTATGTGATTTTAAAACAAAAGATTGCGAATATATTACAAAACATATGAAAATTGTTCATGGGAGTGGCGTGTGCAAATTTGAATGTCCACTTTGTCCAAAAGTATTCCCTTACGAACACCAATTACAATCACACGTCCGGTCACATACCCAAGAGAAACCGTTCAATTGCACTTTTTGTCCAGACGCCTTCTTAAACAATAGTAAAAAATGGACGCATGAGAAAATATGCAAACTTCGTCCGGATGGATTAGAAACCAATACGCCCTCCAAGTGTCAGTTCTGTAAGCATAGCTTTTCAAGTAAGAAGGACACAACACGGCACGAATTGAGTTGCAAACAGCGTCCGGATGGGTCAATTATTATAAGACGGTTTAAGTGTCAATTCTGTCAGTTTGCGTTTATTGTCAATGGTACTAAAAGTGCCCACGAGAAAATATGTAAAATGCGTTCAGATGGATTGCAAATAAAACCCCACAAGTGCTAATACTGTGAACGATCATTCTCTGGCTCACATGGTAAAAATAAACACGAAAAATGTTGCAAAAAGTGCCCGGATGAATCGATCATAAGGACGTACAAGTGTCAATTTTGTGAAAAAGTGTTTAAGCAAAAGAAGTCATTTGAAACACATCAGTTAAGAAAGTGTCCCATTAGAATGAAAGCAATGAAACGAAATACTTGAAGAATAAATTATTTTAAGATACTAATTAAATGGAATATCGGGAAATAATCTACACAGCAGATACATGTGTAAGATACATGTGTCTTGAAATGTTAAAATCATGCGTGTTCATGTGTATTATCCTGTGCGCAAATTGTTTTAATAAGTTTTAAATGATTTACAAAAAGAATGTCATAAAGTTGTGAAATTCAAAATATCATGTGTTTATATTTAACAAGCATACTGTAATTATTAGTAGATACTGTATGGGCTGAGGGCTGTCACTAAATCGACTCAAAATAAATCATTTTTAGTCAAGCCAGAAAGTAAGTATTTAAATTTTAATGGGTAAACAGATATTACCTGGACATTTCTTACCCGGCCATATTTCTCACAATAAATGCCACTGTCCATTTTTAAATAGAATTAAAAAAGAAAAACAAATGAATTTTGTTATGTAATTAGCTTCCTTTCACCATGCACTAATGCATATTTTGTACATATTTATCAGTATAACCATTAAAATATTAAGCAAACTCAAGTCAACCGGATACAAATATTTCCACCAGTACGTTGTACCATTGAGTGTCTACTGCCATATGTTTCCAAAATAAAATGCAAAACTAATGATTGAAATCAATTTCACCTATTCACGTTGCAATTAAATTCTTTTAATAAGACATTTACACTTTTCAAATTTCTTTCCCTTTAGAGCTGCTTCAAGATACAACTATAAATACACTCACAAGAGAATGGTTTCACATATGTTACTTGCCACGCACAAAAATAAGGCTAGTTTTAAATAGCACAGATCCAAAGTAACTTGACAGCATTTTGCGTGTTTTGGTTAAAATGACCCGGCAAAGTTTAAAGAGAATCAAATTTTGATTTCTTGGCACCTTTTATCTTCCACATTTCTTATCGAATTTTGACGAAAATTGATTTTTTCGGATTTTTGAATTTCTCAAAATTATTATTCTTTTTTATTTTTTGAAAATTATTTCACTGCAGCGAAAATATTTAGAACACTCAAACACACCGCTTGTTCACCAAAATTTGGTACGTTCAAATTTTTAATATAGCTTAAAAGGCGAAACATGTATTTTTATTGCGCTACAATGATGGCAGTTTTCAAAATCCTAGCATAATGTGAATGTAAGTGTGCTAAAAATTAACTGGGCTTTCACCTTAATATACGAAAAAAGGAACATTTTTGCAAAATCGTTTCCGAGCGTAATTTCAAAGAGCTCAATTTGTTTTACAATTTAGTTTTTATTTTATTATTAAATTTCGAGGACCTGTAGCTCCCACACTTCGTGTCCGATTTTCACAAAATTTGAAGTTTTGTGACCTCTAGCACAATACTTTAAAAGGTTTTTTTTGTTTTTAAATACTCAACCTTAAAACCTTAAAATTAATCTGGGAAAAAATCCTATTTTAAACATGTCATATTCTTTTTAATTTAAATATTTTTGAATTTTGTAAAACCTAGAAATCACATTCTAGATATTGTGAAAGAAATTACAAATTTTAAATGTTTGTAAAAGTCAGACGGTAATTGTAGGAGCTACAGGTCAGCAAAGCTTAATGAAGAAAAAAAATTTAAAAAAATGAGTTTTTTGAAACTGTTTTAGCTGGTCATCTTAAGCGTATATGTGCCGACATGCTTTAAGAAACGGAAACTTATGATACGAACCTTAACACCTCTACTGAATATCACTATGAATGTCACACTGCTATTTTTCATAATTTAAGGCAGTGTAGCCTTGCTTTATCCAAAAGCAGAACCTTTTTACTATAGTACCTACGTTGTATTTAATTATATGTTAGTCAGTTGGTATGTAATGGTAATCTCATACAAATAGATCTTTTGTTTTTCCTTCCCCCTACCCCCTATGTGAAAATTAAATATGCCTGGAGACATTACCTTGACGCTCATTGTCATTGTTCTGTTTATGTATTTCTTTGTTTAATCATCCTTTCAACATCAATACCTCAAAATATGGTTAAATATAATACTTGTTGGCCGTTTATTACAATCTGAAACTGTTTAGCGTTCAAAGGTTGTCCCAATTAACAGTTAGTATTAAAATAGAAATGTTCACAGTGGATTAAGTGAAAACTATTAAAATCGCCTTACCTCCCACAAACTTCGCGAGTCTCCGCTTTGGAAGGGAATAATATCTTAAGTCATTAGCAATGTCGAACATATTTACGCTTTTAAAAATCTCGTCAACTGTACTTGAGCACCGCCGCAATAGGTATTGATAAATCAATCCAAAAATATTGTGCATTACATTAAATAATAAATTCATAATTTTTTAAGGAATTTAAAGAAGTAATACCTTATAAAAAATGTGTACAACAAAAGAAAAAGAGCTACTGCAGGTCCATGGAATTACTCACTACATTAAAATCCTACTGCATCGTCTAAAATTCAAAACTTACAGAAGCATTTCGTCAGTTTTATCTTTAAATACAAATAAAATCTTATTTTCAGCCAAACTTAAGCAATACAATAGGCGTAATACAGGAGGGTTAGAAAGAAGTGACCAAGTTGAATCAACTAAAAACCTAGATATTTGGCATACGTAGGCAGTTTTTAAAGAAGACGGTAAACCCATATTCATATGCGAGATTTGCATTTCGTACTATCGTACAAGTGGTGAATTAAAAAGCCACGGTAGAGTTCATTCAAATGAAAGACCGTTTAAATGTAAATTCTGCTAATTTTTTGCAAAACGAAAAGGAAATTTAAAAAATCATACAGCTATTTACACTGGCTTAAAGCCGTACAAATGTAATCTGTGCCATTACTCAACAGCTAGATCGGGCGACCTAGAATGTCATACTCGAACGCACACAGGAGAAAAACCATTTTCTTGCTCAACCTACAATTTCACAGCTGCCACTAATGGGGCTTTAAAGTTGCATGCTCTGCGTATCCATACTGTAGGCAAATCTCAATCCTGCCCTCTATGTGATTTTAAAACAAAAAATCGCGAATATATTACAAAACACATGAGAATTGTTCATGGGAGTGCGTGGCCTGCGAAAATATAAATGCCCACTTTGTCCAAAAGTGTTCCGCTACCAACACCATTTACAATCACACATCCTGTCACATACCTAAGAGAAACCATTCAATTGCGCCTTCTGCCCAGTCGCCTTCGCAACCAATGGTAACAAAGGGAGTCATGAGAAAATATGCAAACTTTGTCCGGATGGATTAAAAATCAAGCCCTACAAGTGCCAGTTCTGTGATTATAGATTTTAGAATAAAAGGAATACAGCACGCCACCAACAGCGTTGTAAGTAAGCAGCGTCCGGACGGCTTCAGTAATATGAGACCATTTAAGTGTCAATTCTGTCAATTTGCAATTATTTCCAATTGTGCTAAACGTGCTCATGAGAAGATATGTAAAATGCGTCCAGATGGATTGCAGATAAAACCACACAAGTGTTAATACTGTCAACATGCCTTTGCTACCACACAAAATAAAAAGAAACACGACAACTGTTGCAAGAAACGTCTAGATAAATAAAACATAAGCATATGCTAGGCTAGTACTAATAAAATAATAAAACACATGTAATGAAGGCTGCAGCTCAGTTAAAACTAGGATACATTTTTACTGGACTATCATTAATGTTTCTAAAAATAATATGTGTTCTATTAAATCCCTCATAATCATGTGTATTTTATTTGAAGTGCGAGAAATGTTATGAATTTGTGAAAGCAATATTTTCTGTTTGTAATTACTGTTATATATCCTAGTATTGTTTGTGTTGTATTTTGTATTATTTTTATTTGAGATTTAATCCGTCTAAATATATTGTTATATTCACACTCATGCAAAAATTCATTTGTTAAAAATTATACTGACAACTTAACCTGGATGGGCTTGTTAGCCATTAGCTGAAATGAGTAAGTAGGTAGATTCTGATAATTCGCTTGCAATTGGCTTCAAGTTGTGGGAGTTTCGCTTCACATCTTCTTTTATCTCTTGAATTTTTGAACGTCTTTGAATCTCCAAAGTAAAACGTGTTATTGTCACGCTCATGAAGATCAAAAATATGAATAAAAAAACCAACGCCGATAATGTTATAGAGGCAACATATACAAAGTTAAGACAATTTCCAATCCAACAAATGACGTAATATCGAAACCATAGTTTGAGGTATCGTATCTGGTTCTAGAGTCAAAAATATATTTACCAATGTTAAAACACCGTATTAAATGCCTCAAAATGCCTATCTACTACTGTGTGACTTCGGAAAAGTAAAATTAAATTAAAAGTAAAAAAATCTGCCTCATTGTGAATTAGCGGATCGAATCTGATTAAAAATTTGCTCGTTTTTCAAATTCTGTCTCATATTTAGTTTTTAAACTAGAAAAATCTTATTGAATACTTGTTGTGTCTGGAACTAAAAAGAAATCAAAGTTTACTAAAATTTCATATTTGTTTTTCTTTCAACCATTATATTATTTCCGTACGTTCCATTTTACATTTATTTTGTTTAATTCGTCATTTAGACAGCTTTCTACGATTTTTAGTAGTTTTTAAATTGACAGTTTTGAAAAATAGAAATCAGAAATCAATTCGTTTTATTTAAGCTTATACGGGACACAATGCGAGTAAACAATTTCTCATAGGTTCAAATTTTCTTTTTTATGTTAAAAAAACTTTTAAGAGGGTAAATAATTCATTGTTTCTGATCTAGTATCTGCACTGATGGGGTTGCGCAATACGCCCGTTAGAAAGTTTAAATTAGGTACCGAAAAATGATGATTTTTTCTGATAGCTTACGTGAACGACTCCTTTATACAAAATTATTCCAAATATAATTCCAATAACAGCAGCAACGGCTGGAACCACACCGCAAATAATTGCAGCTAAACAATTAAAAAAAATATACAACAGTATTTTACATGTTTTTAATTATTTTTACTTAATATTTCTACTTATATAACTGTACAAGTAAATTTCCAACACGAGAATGTATCACTAAATGTATTATTTAAATTAAGTTATTACATCGGACTCCACTAACTAAATGTTAGCACAATTACAATACTACTACCGCCACTACTATTAACTATCTCTAAAAAAATAATAAAAATGTAATATAAAACTGATCCCTATTCACGGCTACCGACCTGAACAACGGAAAGTATCGCGAGAGCCTTTTTGGTCGTATCAGTACATAATAATATGTACACGCTCTCTCGCAACTTACACTATTTTTTCTATGTTATAGATTGGAGTACTTTATGTACACGTTTCCTCACTTATTCCTCTGTACTTGTACTACGTCACGCTCTCTCATTCTGTCCATCTCTCTGAATTCCTTCCGATCCCGCACACACACTCAGGTGCGGACTGGCCATAAGCAAAGTCCGGCAATGCCGGATGGGCCCCCAATTTCTTATACATTACGTGAACGGGAGCTCTGGGCCCCTTGGCTAAAACGCTGTCCAGTCTATTATATTTCCCTACGTCAATCATACTTTCTCTATGTAAACATACATGTTACTTTCTACTCCTTTTACGCTTTCTCCGAGTTTCCACTGAACTCATCCATTCTAATTGTTCCTGGAATTCGCCAATACTTATTGGCAACTCACATGTTCTCTCACATGTATTATCTTACTCCATTTTATTTCCTTGAACACCGTTCATCCCAATGATCCAGCTTTTGCTATTTAAGCTCAGCCTTTCTCCATTCCTAGTCAGTCTACGATTAGCTCAGCTCCGGCTCACTACTTGTATTCTCACCTTTTTCCTTTTGTTACCTGACTTTGTAACCTGTATCGGTCAAGCCACTCTTTCTCCTATTCTCTCTCTTCTCTGGAATACAATTGGATCTGCACTTTCCAAATTCTTGTCAAACATTGACATTTAAAATTCTACTTAATAAAAACTTCTAAAATATTACTCGTTCGATATACCTATTTTTTACTCGTCTATTTATTTCACAGTTCGTAGCTCTATACTTACGAACTCCTCACTTCAGTGCCGTCCCTGTGGGCACGCCACTTACAGTCAGTAGCCGATTAAAAAACCGTTGGTTTTTCACCGTAGGTTATTACAGGCGATCATTTATTTTAGCAAATAACAGCATGCTTTGAGTTTCTATATTCAAGGCATCGTCTATTAATAACGTCAAGGAACGTTGCAAAAATTAAAAGCATCGTCCATAAATGACGTCAGAGATCGTTGCAAAAATTAAAGGGATCTTCCATACATGACATCAGGGATCAGTGCAAAAATTATTCGCATCGTCCATAAATGACGTCAGAGATCGTTGCAAAAGTTAAAGGGATCGTCCGTACATAACATCAGGGATCGGTGCAAAAATTAAAGGAATCTTTCATTAATGACGTCAATGATCGTTGCAAAACTGTAAATGATTGTCCATAAATGACGTCAAGGGTCGTTTCAATCGTTCAAGGCGTCGTCCATAAATTAAGGTTGTGATCGTTTCAAACAATGAAAGAGTCGTCCATAAATGACGTATGTGGTCGTTTTAAACATTTAAGGGGTCGGCCAAAAACGATGATTATAGACGACCCCTATAATTTTCGAAACGATCCTTGACGTCATTTATGAACGACTCATTTACCTTTTGCAACGATCCATGCCGTCATTTATGAACGATCTTATGAATGTCCTTAAATGACATAACAAGCCAAGTCGCGCAGTTAATCTAGGTAGTGATGACATTGCATGTTAAATGTAAACGTTTTTGAAATAGTAAAGCTAATGAAAGGAAGAGGGGGGGGGTCATAGGGTTCTAAAATGAAGATATTTTGTGGACGTCATGTAGGGATAATTTTAATAGTACTCACGAGGAAATGATCACAACCTATAGGTTCAAATTTTCCCACCGTATTTTTTTTTGAAAAAAGCATGTCAAAAAAGTAGGAATGGCTTAAGAACTTGTGTCGAATGGGCATCTTTGCTCGCTAAAAGATTTTTTTGAAAACATTAAATTGCCCATGTTAATTAATTAGACGCTTTTTTTAAATGACTATTTGGGTCTTTAAATGTGTCTCTAAGCTACATTTTTCATCTCATTCCAATAAAATTTCAGTTTTTTGATTGTTATGATATCATCTTAAAAGTGATTATTGGGATTTTGAAAATTCGAAATTTTGAAAGTTTTTCAAAGATACTTTCTTTTATAAGGGCTCCCAAAGTTTAAAAATCACTTTTAAGTTTTTTGTATAACCCCATACCTTCTTAAATTTTCATCCGATTTTCGAAAAATTTGAAGGTTTGAATTTTTATAGGAATTGCATTCTTGATAATAGTATGCAAATCAAAAACCTTCAAATTTTTCGAAAATTGGATGAAAATTTAAGAAGGTATGGGGTTATTGAAAAAACTTAAAAGTGATTTTTAAACTTTGGGAGCCCTTATAAAAGAAAGTATTTTTGAAAAACTTTCAAAATTTCGAATTTTCAAAATCCCAATAATCACTTTTAAGATGATATCATAAAAATCAAAAAACTGAAATTTTATTGGAATGAGATGAAAAATGTAGCTTAGAGACACATTTAAAGACCTAAATAGTCATTTAAGAAAAGCGTCTGAATTATTAACATGGGCAATTTAATGTTTTCAAAAAAATCTTTAAGCAAGCAAAGATGCCCATTCGACACAAGTTCTTAAGCCATTCCTACTTTTTTGACATGCTTTTTTCAAAAAAAATGCAGCGGGAAAATTTGAACTTATAGGTTGTGACCATTTCCTTGTCAGTTTTGAGTATTTAACGTCTTCCATAATCATTAGAATATCCCACTAATTTGTATGTTATGAAAAACGAAGATAGTCATTTTTGCTTTTAGTTCAAAATAGGGATAGTCAGATTTGATTCTGTCCAACGAAATTCTACTTGTCAATAGCTCTAGCATTACATTATATGCAATTTAAGCCAGAATATTGTATAAATTGAATGCACGGGTTCAAGAAAACTAGTCGGTGCCTGCTGCGGTAAATTGACTACCGTGTGTATCTACGGTCAGCCGCGTTTACGAGAAATTTCCAATCGGCTGCCTATCAGCCGTTGAACAGGCATGGTTGAATGGACCAACAATCAAAATCTCTGTGTCGAAGTAAGAAAATGGGACGACTTTACATGTAATACACATACCTACCTCAAAGCTTGTCAAGTTTCGCCAATTAAAATACACATGGAAAATTTTCATGCATTTACATTACTAGTAATGATACTTATTCAATATGTACATTCACAGGGCAGCCTGGTATAGTGGTCTTGGGTTTAGGACTGCAATACGGTATTGGAAAATATTAATTCTCATGGCGGAGGTCCACGCTTCGAGCCCCAGCTCAGACATTTGGAATTCTCCTTCCTCACCATTATACAGATTCATATTCATATTCATTACTACAGGTCACAGACATACGTACGCAAGTAGGCTATAGATGGTGACGGATCGCCTATAACCGACGTCCTTCAAATATCATAGTTTTAAGTACCCCCATTTGCAACATTAAATTTTTTCCATCCTATTTTAACATACATGTAATAAGCTTACGTATATTCGTTAAAGATATTCAGGGATCGTCCATAATGACGTCTTCTAAATATCATATGTACACATACATATGTATCATACTCCTACGTACATCATGGTTTTAGAAGACACAGTATTTAGAAGTACACACAAAATTGGTGAGTTCCTACTCTTCCTTACTTTTAGTTACTTAGGTAATTATTCAACTAACCCTTTTTCTTCACAGCAGCGTCCCAGTCTATAGGAAAATGAACGCCAGCCAGGAGACCAACGGGTATGTATAAACCCGCACTTGCAAGCGACACGAAGCAATGGCAGTACTGTTTTAAAATTAAACACACAGTAATGTACAATCCTTAAAACAAATGGGTTTAATGTTTTTAATTTTTACCAGTATTGGCAGCGCGGAACTCTCTGCTTGCACCTTAATTATATTCAGTGCTCAATGACTTACCATAAACTGCATCAACGTAATAATTTCAGCTCTACATAAAAATATCCACCAGCCCCAACAAGTTTTTTTATGATCGTTTGTTTGCATTTTCAAAAGGGAAACCAAACTTGGAAGCACTAATGATAATAACAGCTTCGATCCCGTATAAAATCAAGTAACATTCGTCCACACTTTTCGACGGTTTTCCTAGTGAGTTGAGTTATGAAAAAGTAGCGACAAGTAATTTTACAACTAATTAGGTGCTTGAATGTTTACCAAATGATTTAAGCCCTAAAATTGTCACTCATATGAGACACGCAATCAAAGAATAACATATCCGTAGTTATAAATGCGTCATCGAAAATATGATAAACATAATATATTATTTAATTAGAAAGATTAAATTTTATGATCAGAACAGAGCGACGCACATTACTTTTTATTTACTTTTCATGTCACGTGATCAATAATTATTGACATTGTACAAGGGCCGTGAAAACATATCCAAAGTTCAAATTTTAATATTCTACAATTCTACCAATAGGATAGATAATAACCATAATATAATTCCAAATTGTGTTGCAAAGACACTCACTTCAAGTGACAAAAACAATGTCACAACACTACACAGTAAGTAATTATAATATAATTATTGAAGTAAATTGTAAATTAATATGATTAGAATACTGCTAAACTTTTAAATACCCTTTGCAGAATCAGAAACAAATTATACAGATACAGCAATTATTACATCAGGCTATTCGGTTCCATTAACTTTACACATACATATCGTCAGTGAAGAACCAAAGTGACCTATTTCCATTTTCTACTAAAAACAATATCCGCCATCTACAAAAGTATTAAAATATGTCTTGAAAACATTTAAATAGAATATTTTGCACTTTTCAAAAATATGTAAATAGAACAGTTTGCACTTATTAAAAACATGTTAATAGAACGCTTTACGCTTTTCAAAAACGTGTAAATAGAACATTTTACACTTTTCAAAACATGCAAATAGTTAATTTTGCACTTCCAAAATATATGTCAATTAAATATTTTGCACTTTTCAAAAACGTGTAATTAGAACATTTTGCACTTTTCAAAAACATGGAATTAGAAAATTTTGCACCTTTTTAAAAACTTGTAGATAGAACATTTCACACTTTTCGAAAACTCTTAATTAACATTTTACACATGTTTCCCACTTGGTTTTTATGACATAGCTCAATTTGATTCTAGCTAAAAATGGATATGGGTCATTTTGGTTCTTTACCGACGATGTATTACTGAAAGCTACAAATTGTTAGTTTCTAACTTTTGACACCGGAATAAAAATGGTTTGCTACCGAGCAACCGATGCCTATTAGTATATACAGATAGTTATATAAATAATAAACTTGATGGTAGTGAGATGGCTGTTTTTGTTATTAATGTTGTTGATGTTGTTGTTGTGTGTCAAGCTGGCGCAAGTAAGTGATGATTGTCGGGCATAGCCTGTATGAAGCGGTTTAATTTGTTTATAAAGGAGTGAAGCAGCAAAGAATCTCCAATCAATGCGATGCAAATAAGAAAACAGTAATTATACCCGCATTGTAATCCAAATCCAACTAATCAAAGCATATGCCACACATCTCACTATAACGAACATTACGTAAAGTAATGCAACTTTCCACTCAGGAAATTGCAGGTATCCACCAGCTTCAAGCTTAAAGAAAATAAAACAAATGCACTCTAATAATAATACATCCGAAACAAAATAAAAGTTGTATAATTCCTAATATCGCATTTTATTTTCAAAATATTAATAATAATATTAATAATTCTAAACCCACCTTTGTTAGAATTGAATATGTGTGGCACTCAAGTACAACAAAGACAAGCGAATTGCCAGCTACGGCAGCTGAGAACCCTAAAGAAACACATAAAATTTCATAAAAATAGAACACACAGAATTAAAATACAAAATAGGCGCAGAAATTTGGTGATAGCTTCCCCTTATTTGATGATAAATGAACTTACATCGGTACGAGGTCACAGCTGGGTCCAGTGTTGTCTGGGACACCAACAAAGTAGTCAGTGAAATGAACAGGACCATCCCTTCACATACCTATATAAAGTAAATAACGTGTAGAAACAATTATTATAATTTAATATAGATGATTTTACATTTAACTTAATTTATTGCATTTAATGTAACCGGTAAAAGTGGAAGTAAAAGGATTTACACAGCAACACCAAGGTCTGTATTACCTATTAAGGGAAATGTGGTTTGTAAACAATTACTGCCAGTTTGTAAATTACCGTATTTATCTGAGTAGTTTTTCTAAATTAAAAGCTACTGTTTAAACAGTCCTTCGTTTGATTAATTATTTTAAAGGATACCTTTATTTAATTGAAGTAAGGTGGGAGAAAAAAAATCAGAGAAGTAATTACTACTTGTGGTAACAGAATCTAATGTAACAGTTGTACTTACCGTATGAACTTCAAAACATAGACGAGCTCCCCACAGAGACGGCCGGGCGTTTACGTTTCCGTGAACCTCTGGATCTGCATCCTCATGATGTTGGTCTGCTGGGTCGGGAGGAGCCTCCTGCTGGTGCTCAAGAATTAGATCAGCCGGTGCGGGTGCTGGCTGTACCTGTCCCGGAATTGGCAACTCATTACCATTGGCAGGGACAATAATCGCTGCATTTTGTCTGGGTCGAGTAAATCCATGTTGATATTTAACTAACACATGGTCTTTAATTGGCGATCCATCTGGTACAGTTCTGCAATCTTCAGTCACTTGTTCCACGACCGGAATCGCAGCACTCTCAGTTGAAGATTTTGCGATTGAATTATCTAAAGAACAAGCAGAATCACCATTTGTTACGACCTTACAATTTCCAATCGGCGATTCTGTATGTACTTCCATTCTGAAGAGACGATATTAGTATATTAGTACCTACAGTTTAATTTTATTATTTCTCTGATGTAAAACTTTACAAGAAGGAATGAAAATTATTGACTAGTGACAGGTTAACTGAACTTTGAAACTGTGGCAAGAGGTAAAAATAAAAATGTTGTGTGGCAGTAAATTGAATTAACCGGGTAGAGGTATATACTTACTGTCTGCCGTAGGGATTTATAATACATAAATACTTACTTTATGTTCCAATGCTAAAAACATAAATACAAGTATATATATGATAGTATGACTTGTACTTACATATTTTTGTTCAAGAATAAACCGTTCAAATTGTGTATATTATGTAGTATTGCTAAAATCAGGAAACTCTATCTAAAATTAAACAAGTGAAAAGAAGAACCGGCCCTCTGTGAGTTTCAAGTCTTAGGGAACAGGGAAATTGTGTATTATATTCATATAGCATAATTTGCATGTTCCAAAATATTGGTAAAGGGAGGTCCCATAAATGATGTCATCCAAATTATTACTCTTTTGGGGCACTTCAACTTCCATGGAATTACTTAAACAAAGCAAAATTGGCTATTGTATGGCATGTAATCAATTCATTACCAGACCCACTGACCGAACTCATGACATAATTTATGGACGATCCTGTAATAGTGTTAAACCTGAATTATATTTAAAAGACATACATTTTATGTTGGTGTTTTTTACTTCCTGAATAAAGCAGGTAGAAAATTTCCTATGCATGGTTCACGTTGCTATTGAATGTACAAGAAGCTCTGTAAATGGTAAATATATTTCAAAAGATCATTATCAGTAGTATGGTTGGACCTTGCATTGTGTGAATTGTAGATATCTTGTTTATAGAAAACTACCTATTTACCTTTTCCTTATGATGCATATAACGTGTATCTGAATTGAACGTATAATAGAAGATTTTGAGCACATTTTGAGCTTGGGAATGGTTTTTGGGAGCAGTGAGCATTTGAGCTATCACACAGCCTTGACTTGGTTGCTCTAAAACTCTAAACGTACAGTATCTTGTCAACTTCTGTCTTGCGGCTTTATCTGCAAATCCATAATTTCCTATACAATGTAGGGATCGTCTATGAATATTGTCACAGGTAAGATGAAATAGTGTATTTGGATACTGATGCCATCGTATGTCAAAGATAGATATTTACTATTTACCTAATGGTAATAAGCAAGTGACATGGGGGTCATAATGCCATATAAATGAGTATATTTCGATGACACCATTTACAGATCACCCCTTATGGAGATTAACGTTTATTTCCTGCCGTAGGTTATTGTATGAAATCACTAACAAAAGTAGGAAGGTAAAGATTCAGGCACTCAAGAAGTCTGTGTGAGGAACTCTGACAAAATACAAACGTACAAAGCCGAAATTCGCATTGAGAAATATGTACTCCAATGTTTTATTAATAAATATGTTAGTTGAGATGGTATCAGGTTAATAAATAGTTTTAACTAAAATTGGTTTTTGATTTTCATATTCATGTATGCTTCTTGCTTTACGAACTTGATCACTGTATAATATTTGTTTTTAATCAACAGTTAAGTCAATGGAAAAAACAATATCATTTTTATCTTCTTTTTCTTTTTTAATTTTCATTAAAATATTGTATCAAGCCTCTGGCATGACTTTTATACGCTTAACTGCCATTTTTTAAAATCAAACTTTATATAATTGATGATGCAATTGTAGCAAGAATAGGTATAACGAATCCTCTACTACGTTGACAAATAACTTGCTTCTTTTTTAATGATGTGTTTTAGACAGATAATAAACGTAGTTGTTTTTTATACGGTCTCAAACGAGTGACTGTCCGTTGAGGGACTAAAACACCTCCTTTAAAAATGTTGTTTGCGCGCTCTGCTGAAGTTTTACTTTTATCATTGCTTGCTACATTTATTGCATTATGAGCACGTTTTTTACATTTACATTTAGGTAAAAACAATTGATTATCTAAAAGACGCTTCATGTTAGTTGTTTATCGTTGAAAATCTCAAATTCAACTGATAACTATAAACTAATATATTATGATTGTATATACTTAGTATTCACAAATCACTCAGTCCGTATGGATTCAAAAATAAAACGTCTGTATCTTAATCTAAAATGCTGTGGAAGCTTTTCTGGTTTACATTCATTTGTTCAACATAACAAGGGTATCAAAAAACGGAATGCTTTAAAAATATTACAACCAATTACAGCCTTTACAGAAATCGTGCCTACTATTCGAAGATTTGAAAGACGTTAAGTCATTGTTAGTGGAATGGATGAACAATGGGTTATAGATCTAATCGATATTTCAAAAAACTCAAAGTTTAACAACGGTCATCATTTTTTACTGAGTTTAATTGATGTTTTAGGTAAGTTTGCATTCGCAAAACAAATAAAATGTAAAGAAAGTAGTAGGGTTTGAAAAACTTTTAAAGATGTTCCAAAAAAATCAGGACAAAAACCGAAAAGAATACAATGCGACAAAGGAACAGAATTTAAAAAAGAATTTAAACGTTAGCGTACTTCTAAGAATATTAGCATATTTTACGTTGAGTCAGAGTTAAAAGCATGCATTGTTAAACGTTTCAATAGAACAATCATAGAACGAATTAGTCGATACACACAACATAAACAGTCGTACAAGGTTGTACACGTTTGAGACGACTTAGTTACAAATTATAATAATACAATACATTCAAGTATCAAGATATCTCTAGCACATGTTGACAAGATCCACGAGTTTGATGTTTGGTGGACACTGTATGGAAATACACAATTAAAAAGTGACAAACTATCAAAATTAATTATTAGTGATAAAGTTTTTATAATATAGACCAAAAGCGTTTAATTAAAAAGAGATATTTATAACGATTTGAGTCTGAAGTATTTACAATAAATAGGATAAACAATTCGTTTTCTTGACAAAATTAATGTTAATTTACATGTTGGATTTTACTATCAAGAGCTTTCGAAGGTTAATTAAATCATTAGACTATTTTAATTTTGGTTTAAATACGACAGCTACTGATACACATTGCATAATCATGTTATTGCTGTACTCTAGTAAAGGTCGTTTGAAAGTTCTATTTATTTACTATTAAGTTAATAATACAATTTTAAATATTTGTTTAAAATGTAATATACAACGTGATGTAGGGTTTTCATTAACATGCTACATCTTTAAATATTCTGTTTTTTTTGTGTAAAGTTTGTCGGAAAATTGAACAAGTAATTAAAGACGAGATGCATTATCAAAGGAGGTACTACAAGGAAACGTTGTTTCACCTACTGACGCTGCAATCATTTGCTAAGGAGATGAGCGATTTAGACAGTACAATACCGTATGATACTAATGCTGCAAGTACCTATAAAAGCCTATTTGATTCTCGACCATACTTTAAAATCTGTGGAATTTCTACTGATGTAACTCGGCCAAAGTTATGGTATTCAAACTGTGGATAAAAAAACTAGACCTACCTTAATATTCGTCGCAAGACTTTAAAGAGAGAGATTATAAAGCTCAACTTTAAAATGGATCGTGTACCAGAGGCTTATAGTTATTAAACGTATTAATATAATGTAACTAAAGGAAATACATATGATTTGAGAGAATGTTAGCAAAGTTGTATTAAAAAATGTGATGAAATAATCGCCTAATGTGAAAATTCTCTTTCTGTTTCTTCTGTTGATGACTTAGATTAAACATAATTTTAAGATATACGTTTCTTTGATTTAATATAAGTATTGTTAACGTTTGTAAAGATGATGCATGTTTAAACTTGATTAAATAAATTCTCCTAAAAAAGTATAAAGGCAAACTTATGAATTTATTTATAACTCATTCAAATTCTAGCTCCCTTGACAAGTACAAGTTTTGTTATTCTAAAAGAAAAGTTTTATACTTTATTGTTCATAATAATCATGACTGCTCAAAAACTTTTTTAAGCTAATTATCAATCAAATTTCTTACACACTGGTATAGTCATTTTAAATAATACTCTTAACATTAACATATTAACAACTTTTATATTTAACAGCTGAAGAAAAGCAGCAGAAGCAGAGGTGGTGGCGGCGGCAGCAACCATTTGTGAACAATGGGATTGAAATGCTTCATTGCCTAAAGCTGTTTCTAAAAGCAAGGAGCTGGAAACTTTTTCAACTGAAGGTGATGACAAATCAACTCAAATTAGAGTACTACTTAACAAACCCCAAATGAAATCTAAAACCCTTCAGTGAAGAAAAAAAATTGTATCAAAAAACGTGGCAGCACTTAAGAATGTTCCAGCTAAGATTGCAAAAAAACAGAAGTAAGGAAGAAGTTGATAGCTGGCCATAATATACCTGTTTTTTTGAACCCAAAAATCCAAAATGCACTTTGTGTGTGACTGACGCTGCTGAAAATGACAATTAAACTATTAACGTGTCAATCAATCAAAGCTGTAGGGATTGTTTTAATCAGCAGGTTACTTTTATTCAGGGAGAAAACAAGATATGTATGTCATGCGAGGATTTTAATTTCATTCATCGTTATCATGCTTACTACTTTAAAAAAATTGAATAACTAAACAAACTATTTCTTTGTAAAAATAATACAGTCGTTATCAGGAAAAATGTTGCTTCTCAATCGATAGTTTTCATTTTGTGTTTGACTACAATTAATAAATAAATATCCATGTTTTTCCTGACTGAGTTGGACCACTAACTATCATATTAAATGGATGAATAAGAGAGCAGTTTATGATAGATGTATCCATAGAGACAATTGTCAAAAGACTGAACAATTTTTTAATACAATACATGTATGTGTATACATAATTAGTAAAAAATAAACAAACAGAAACTAAAGAAATGTCTGAGTACGCATCCAACCAACCAGCCACCCACTCACCCACCTACCCACCCACCCATCCACCCACCCACCGAACCACCTCCCACCCAATCCACCTCCATACAATAAGCGCAATAAAGGTGAGTTAGGAAGAAGTGGCCAAGGTTAATTAACTAAAAACCTGAATATTTGGCATACGATGGCAGTTACAGCACGCCACGAAGAGCGTTGTAAGCAGCGTCCAGACGGCTTAAGTAATATGAGACCATTCAAGTGTAAATTCTGTCAATTTGCATTTATTGCCAATTGTGCTAAACGTGCCCACGAGAAAATATGTAAAATGCGTCCAGGTAGATTGCAAATAAAACCACACAAGTGCCAATACTGTGAACATGCCTTTGCTACCACAAATGGTAAAACGAAACACGAAAACTTTCGGTTTGCAATTACTGTACATTGTATTATATTTTCTGTTGCATTATTTTTATTTGAGATTTAATTCGTCTAAATATATTGTTATATCGTCAGCGAAGAGGCAAATCTGACTATCTCCTTTTGGTGCTAAAATCGAAACTGACTATTACCATTTTTTGCTACAAGCGAAAATGACTATCTCCATTTTTCTCGAAATACCATTAAAAGAACGCACAAAAACTATATGTACCAATGCAGCGTCCTATGAAGGAGACGTTTTTGTTGAGGAGTCGTCCATAAATGACGTCACAAAAATTTGTGTTAGACTTTTTGTTGCAATTATTAATTATTGCTTTCTTAGAAAATACCTCCATTTATAAAAGCTTAGCTATCGAAAGGAGTTTTATTATTAGAAAATATTTGTCGTAATCCATTAGTTGATGACTATATTGAATCAATGTGCCAAGTGCCAACCGTGCTGTTTCCTGACAATCCTGACATACAGAAAGCAATAGTCACTAGAAAACCGCCAGCAGGAACATTAAACACTTGTTACGTGGAAAACGAGAATCTGAAAATTTGAACGTTATCGCTGAGATCAGTCAGTAAAAGTTTGACACATTGATTTAGATTACCAATGGCTAATAATAAAATCAATGGCTAAAAATTTAAACATTGTAATATTTATGATGGGTTGTCTATAAATGATGTCCCACTTAGCCTGTGTGGGTCTTGTCTGGTCTTTTTTTGCCTTTATTAGATGCTGAGCTTAAGCATCTATTGGAATGGCTATGTCCGTCCGTCTGTCTGTCTGTCTGTCCGTCTGTCTGTTCTTTATGCGCTACAGGTCACAGTTTTTAAGCGATATTCGTCAAATATTTTTTAAATGGCCACAAATGCGAATGAGAAGTGCCCTATTGTTTTTGAGAGCGATCGAACTAACCAGTTTTTCACAAATAACAGTTGACTGGACCAACTTTTTTAGCCATCTAAAAGCATTGGAGAAAAACGGGTGATTTGCCGCTTTGCATCAGCCAAATGCACCAGCTAAATGGTTTCCTTACAGGCGCCAGTCAATGCACCAGAAACATGCACAAGTCATCAGCACAAGCTACCCGCAGAAGTTACCTGCACCCACAAAGTATCCCTAAGGGGGGAGGTGTACTTGGGGTCACCCAAGAAGACGTCCCGACAATCTCAACTATTTTTTCTTAAACCATGAAAAAACTTTAAATACTTGCACCTCCCACCCACAAAGTATCTCCTAAGGGGAGGTGGTGTACTTAGGGTCACCCGCAAATGACGTCCCTAAAATCTAATTTGTTTTTGCTAAAACCATTAAAAAACTTCAAATACTTGCACCCCTACCCCCAAAGTATCCCCTATGGGGAGAAGGTGTACTTGGGGTCACTCACAAATGACGTCCCAAAAATCTTAATTTTCTTCCTAAAAACTTTAAATACTTGCACCATTACCCACAAAGTATCCCCTTAGGGGGGGTGTACTTGGGGTCACTCACAAATGAAGTCCTAAAAATCTTCATTTTCTTGCTAAAACCATCAAAAAACTTTAAATACTTGTACTCCCCACCCACTAAGTATAACCTCAGGGGCCCACAAAGTATCTCCTAAGGGGAGGTGGTGTACTTAGGGTCACCCGCAAATGACGTCCCTAAAATCTAATTTGTTTTTGCTAAAACCATTAAAAAACTTCAAATACTTGCACCCCTACCCCCAAAGTATCCCCTATGGGGAGAAGGTGTACTTGGGGTCACTCACAAATGACGTCCCAAAAATCTTAATTTTCTTCCTAAAAACTTTAAATACTTGCACCATTACCCACAAAGTATCCCCTTAGGGGGGGTGTACTTGGGGTCACTCACAAATGAAGTCCTAAAAATCTTCATTTTCTTGCTAAAACCATCAAAAAACTTTAAATACTTGTACTCCCCACCCACTAAGTATAACCTCAGGGGCCCACAAAGTATCTCCTAAGGGGAGGTGGTGTACTTAGGGTCACCCGCAAATGACGTCCCTAAAATCTAATTTGTTTTTGCTAAAACCATTAAAAAACTTCAAATACTTGCACCCCTACCCCCAAAGTATCCCCTATGGGGAGAAGGTGTACTTGGGGTCACTCACAAATGACGTCCCAAAAATCTTAATTTTCTTCCTAAAAACTTTAAATACTTGCACCATTACCCACAAAGTATCCCCTTAGGGGGGGTGTACTTGGGGTCACTCACAAATTAAGTCCTAAAAATCTTCATTTTCTTGCTAAAACCATCAAAAAACTTTAAATACTTGTACTCCCCACCCACTAAGTATAACCTCAGGGGAGGGAGGTGTACTTGGGGTTACTTACAAATGACGTCCCAAAAATCTCAACTATTTTTGCGCAAACTAATAAAAAACATTAAATACTTGCACTCCCCACCCACCAAGTATCCCCTCAAGGAGAAGGGGTGTACTTAGGGTCACCTACAAATGCCGTTCTAAAAATCTTAATTTCTTTGCTAAAACGAATAAAAAACTTTGAATACTTGCACCCCCAACCCCACGAATTATCTCTTGAAGGGGGAGTGGGGGAGGCTTTAACAATCAAAACAAGTCAAAATCTTAAAAATATAAATTTTTCTTATGCCTTATGCTTTACCAACCGCAAACTAATGCTCCCCTACTCAACAAATCATCCTTATTAGGTTCAAGGAGGGAGGGGGGGAAATTTAGGGTCAATCGTTAAATACGTTCTAAAAATTCGAAGCCTCAAAGCCAAGGTTGAAATGGAGCACGCGACACCTCGAGTCCTGTAAACAGCAATGGGTCAGTAATAGCCTGAGCTAAGAAATGTCTGATACGAATCTGTGAGCGTGTCAGATATGGAACCCATAAGATACATAGAGTCCCGTAAGCGAGTTTGCTTTGTTCCCCGTCGTTTCAACAGAAATTCCTGCTACGTTTCGTGGAATATTATTATTGTACATATTAGGATCGTCCAACAATGTCGTCACTAAAATATTGCACTTTAGAGGGTATAGAGTGTATTTTATGTAAATAATGTGAAAACATGCATCGATTGACTGAAGTCAATATTCGCTGTAAGCTCAGCATCTACTTCGGGCCCACGGTAGGCAAATCCGGCGCGAAGCGCCGGATTTTTTGTTTTTATTGGCCTTGCTACAGTTGAGCTGTTATAATGAGAGTACTGAGTAGGTGGGTTCTTAAAGAGCAATAATTTTTGTGACGTCATTTATGGACGACCCCTTAACAAAAACGTATGCTTTATAACATGCTGCATTGGCACATTTAGTTTTTTTGCCTCCTTTTTAAAGTATTTTGAGAAAAAAGGAGATAGTCATTTTCGCTTTTAGCAAAAAATGGTAATACATAGTCAGTTTCGCTTCTAGCACTAGTCAGATTTGCCTCTTCGCTGACGATATTCGAACTTATTCAAAAATTAATTTGTTACAACTTATACTGACAACTTAACCTGGATAGGCTCGTTAGCCATTAGCTGAAATGAGTAAATAGGTAGATTCTGATAATTCGCTTGCAATTGGCTTCAAGATGTGGGAGTTTCGTTTCTCATCTTCTTTTATCTCTTCTATTTTTGAACGTCTTTGAATCTCCAAAGTAAAACGTCTAACTGTCACGCTCATCAAGATAGAAAATATGAGTAAAAGAACCAACGCTAATAATGTTATGGTTGCAGCACATGCAAAGTTGATACAATTTGCGACGCAACTAATGACGTAATAACGAAACCATAGTTTGAGGTACGGCAGCTGGTTCTAGAGTCGAATACATATTTATTAATGTTGAAACACTGTATTAAATTATTTAAAATGCCTATGTCTGTTATAGTGTAAATAAGTAAATTATATACCGAAAAATAAGGATTTTCTTATATAACTTACGCGAACAACTCCTTTGTACAAAATCATTCCAAATATAATTCCAATAACAGCAGCAAAGGCTGGAACCACACTGCAAATAATTGCAGCTAAAAAAAAGAAAATTCAAAAACAATTAAGTAGTCACCTCTCTTTCACATCTGTAAGAGTTTAAAAGTATTTTGAAAGAAATCACTAACAAACTTTGAGCTGTGGAGTACGGCCAACGAACGAACAGACCGACAAACAAAACCATTTCAAAAGACGAATATATACGAAATGCCTATAATACGCTTGGTAGGTATGAAACTCACCCTTTTTTTTCACAGCTGCATCTCCCTGTATAGGAAAAGGAAGTCCAGCCAGGAGACCAACTGGTACGTATAAACCTCCAAATGCAATGAATGTAAATAGGTGGCAGTACTGTTTAGGAATGAAACAAAAAATAATTTACAATTCCTAAAACAAATACGTTTCATCTTTTAAACTTGCTATGGTAATGGCAGGGCGGAGATCTTATTAAACATCTTAATTATATTAAGTGTTACATGACGTACAATGAACTCGATGATCGGAACATTTTTGCCTCTAAATAAAAATATCCACCAACTCCAGCAGGTCTTTTTATGAGCGTCCACTTGCATTTTTATAAGAAAGCCAAACTTGGGAGCATAAATAAATGTTATTACAAACAATTACGAGAAAAAAAAATGGTTTTCTAGTGAGTAAAGTTTTTGAAAAATATAAATAATTTGAAGACCAATCTTCAGCTTGAGGGTTCACCAAATGACTTAAGTCCAAAAATTGTCACTCGGCACTCGTATGAGACATGCAATCAAGAAATAATATATCTGTACTAAATGCGTCATTGATAACTTGGTAAACATATTTTATTTAACTAAGAAGATTACATTTTCTGATAAGCAGAAAGACGGACACAATACATTTTATTTAATTTTAATGTCACATATCGTCTTTGAAGTGAAGAACCAAAATAACCTGTATCCATTTGTAGCTAAAAACATTATTCAATGCCTACAAAAATATTGAAATATGTCTTGAAAGCATTTAAATGGTATAATTTGAACTTTTTAAAAACATGTAAATAGAACATTTTACATTTTTCAAAAATATGTAAATATAACATTTTACAATTTTTAAAAACATGAAAATAGAATATTTTAGGCTTTTAAAAAACTCTTAGATAACCTTTTACGCATGTTTCTTACTTTGTTATTAAGACATAGCTCATTTCAACCCTAACTTAAATTGAAAATAGATAATTTTGGTCCTTTACAAACGATATGATCAATATTTGACAACAATGATAAACGAGCGAAGACATATCGTCGATGAAGAATGAAGTTTGATCATCTCCCTTTGGAGCTAAAATGAATTATGATCATCTCCATTCTGATTACAAATTGGTTTTGATCATCTCCATTTTTCATGAAATACGCCAAATGAGATATGTTAATGATTAGTTAATGGTTTAGTAATTTAAAACTAAGTACATAAAGGGTCACCCATAAATGACGTCATCAAAATATGCCCATTTTAAGTCCCTATGACCACTCCTGTCATCAGGAGTACCCGTTGGGTAAATAGCTATCTTTAGCATGCGATACCATGAATATCCAAGTAGGCTGCTTGACCATACCCATGACGTCATTTATGGGCGACCCCTTAATTTTTTAAACTTTCAATAATGATTTATTGATGAAATAATCCCTGGTCTTATGAATGATGTACTAATTTAATAATTTAATTAAATTATTTCATCAATAAATCGTTATTGAAAGTTTAAAAAATTAAGGGGTCGCCCATAAATGACGTCATGAGTATGGTCAAGCTGCCTACTTGGATATTCAAGGTATCGCATGCTAAAGATAGCCATTTACCCAACGGGTACTCTGATGACAGGAGGGGTCATAGGGACTTAAAATGGGCATATTTTGATGACGTCATTTATGGGTGACCCTTAATGTACTTAGTTTTAAATTACTAAACCATTAACTAATCATTAACATATCTCATTAGCCGTGTTTTATGAAAAATGGAGATGATCAAAATTCATTTTAAAGCAGAATGGAGATGATCATAATTCATTTTAGCTCCAAGAGGAGATGATTAAACTTCATTCTACATCGACGATATCCAAAGGTCGAATTTCAATCATTACTTTACCAACACACAGATGATAATAAATAATTTTACGAGAATATGTTGCTAAGACAATTAGTGGCCATATGAATATTAGACAACTATCCACATCGTTAGCTTTGTTTTCATATTTTGAAATTCAGTATTTATATATACGTATTTAAATATTAAACTGGATGTTGGTGAGATGGCTGTTCGGTGGTTGCTGTTGTGTCTTAAACAGGCGGCGCAGGATTCTCGGGCATACTGTGTATATAGCTGCTTAATTTTTGAGTAAAGTAGTGGAGCCCCATGTAATTAAAAATCAGTAAAATACAAACGGGAAAACAGAACCAACGGAATGTTATCCAAATTAAACAAATAATTATGTAAGCGACACATCTAACTATCACGAACGAAAAGTAAAGGAAATGAATTTTCATTGTAGAATTGGCAGGTCTTCACCCGCATCAAGCTGTATAACAAAAAATAAATGCCATACTAAAAATATATCAAAAAATAATTTTTCCATATGCCTGCTGTATAGCATATTATATTTTCAAAATAATTGTGAATAATATTAACTCACCGCTTCTACCGTCAAAGTTGCAGTGCAACCCAGTGCAACAAAGAAACCGGAATTGCATGCTACGGCAAATGAGGCCACTGGTGAAGCGTGAAGCGAAGCACATGAAAACAAACAAAAATAATGCAGTATTATTGGCTTTTATTTAAAATAGATATTTTTATGCCGTGGATACAAAAACAATATTGTTTATCCTAATATTCCTAATCTATTACCGTTACGACTGCATGCCAAAGAACTGGTAATGCTGTAATAAATGCAAAAGCAATTTATCGATAGCTTTTATAGTTACAATTAGCTTACTTCCTTTACTAACATCTGTATGAATACACAGCTGGGTCCGGGTCCAGTATAGACAGGGTCACCAGAAAAGCAATAATTGAAACGAACAAGAGCATCACTTCCAACCCCTTTATTGAAACAAATCATAATATGTAGAAACAATCATCATTATTATTATGTATTTATTTAGACGTTTGTACATACCTTTCTTAAATGCATGTAATATAAACTGTAAAATTAAAAGTGAATACCCCACTAAGGGTT
Organism: Dicyrtomina minuta; assembly: GCA_949802685.1. NCBI lineage: Eukaryota > Metazoa > Arthropoda > Collembola > Symphypleona > Dicyrtomidae > Dicyrtomina > Dicyrtomina minuta. The sequence goes on along the minus strand of OX461810.1, from coordinate 81,277,162 downwards.
TTAGTGCCTATTAAGTGAAAAGCAGTTTATAAACAATTACCGTATTTCCTCTGATAGTACGCCCCGCGTACTATTAAAACTCTAACTTCGACCCCCCGCGTATAATTAAAGACCCGCGCATTAACAGAGACCCGCGCACAGCCCTTTAATAGTGTGTTAAATAGACCTGCGTTAATGCATTCAAAAGTTATGGGATATTTCTCATACAAAAATAGGCACTAAAATCAAGTCAAAATAATATAAGTTACTACTTATTTAGTTAAGGGTACTCCCAACAAAATTAGCACCAAAAATTTTGATTTAAAAGAAGTTAAGTAATATAAAAATTCATAAAGAGTCATGAAAATGCTAGTGTCAGTAAACTAGGGTTTTTGGATTTTTTTATTTTTTTATTAACTTTCGCTTTTTCTTCTATCATTTATCATAGACTCATAATTTTATAATGGCTTCACCAAATTGGCTGGAGGAAAGAAAGAAGCTCAACAAAGTGAAACCCATAGAGAAGGATGAACCGCCAAAGAAAAAGATACGCTTAAAATCGTATTCGGCCTTGCCAAAATTATTGTTAGTTCCAGATGATTTCCCAGCAAAATCACCTGAAAGAAAACCTAAAGCGGGTACTTCCAAGATGATAGTTGAAAGCCCTGGCATACAGATAAATGCTGGGGAAATGCACAACGTTATCCTTAGGAGAGAACGTAAATATTGATTTACAACTGGCGCTACTATTGCGCTTGCCATAAAGACACATTAAGAGCAAAACACATCATTTACAAGTTAAGTATGATATTTGAAAAGTATATAATATAAATATGCCTTAACTTCTACATAAATTGTTTTTTCCACCTTGATGTATCTAGTTACATTGATCAATTGTTAAATACTTATTTCTAAACAATGTATATTTGTTACTGTGTATTTTAGGCAAGTACAATTGTGTACCAGTGTAAATAAAGCTTTTTACTTTCTCTCTTTAAAACAGCTAATTTAAAATTAACTATGAGACGGATTCATATTATATAAATGATTATGAGCAATTCAGCAGGATCCTCTAATTGTGGCAACAACTATTGCTTCAATCATTTTTGATGAAAGGCGTAAATCTTTACGAAATGATTCGAAAAAGCCAGTTATAGTACCCCTAGCACCAACAAGAAGTCCAACCACTTCCAACTTCTTCAATTGGTATTTGTCAAGAAAGTAAGGAATGCAAGGATTGTAATGAGCCTGCTTTTCAATATTTACTTCTTCTGCTTGACTAGACGACTGTTTTATACGTATAGTCGGATCAAGAATGTATCCCGCCTTAAATTCCTTACGCCAGCATATTATATCCTCTTTCTTTAAAACTCCATCAGTCACTTTCTCATGTACAACCCAGTCAAGTGTTCTTAAATGATTTGCGATAATAGTACGAACTTCATGATGTCGGCTGGTCCTCAGTAAGCTTTCCACATACATTATGTAGAGGATAATTCGGGCGCAGAAAAAGAGTCACAAAGACTCCCTGTTCAGACAAAGAAGAGACTCTCCGACAAATTAGAAAATATAAATATTAGTATGCCATAAGGTTCAACACACTCACCTCCAAAACAAACTAGAAATCTGTTCCAAAATAAAAAGAAAAACGTCAAAGATCTTTGCCACCGTTACTTGATTTGATATAAAATTTATAAGATTAAAACACTTATCGTGACCGTCGTAATACCCCGTACAAATTATGATTTAGAATAGATACATATTTGTTTTACACCCCGCATAATTTGTAAATCACAATAGTTATTTTTTTTGTTACCTGCAAATCCATAAAATATAATAAAAGGCGTAATTTTATTTGTTATTACCCCGCCAAAAACGCAAATCACAAAAATGTCAATAGTTATTTTAGATGTGCAAATTTACAAAGTAAAAATAGATTAAAATTTTACCTCGCACGAAACGTTAAACAAAATTATAAATGGTTATTTTTCTATCTGTGAATTGTGAATTTAGGAGATCAAAATAGAGTATAAAATATAGTAGTCACAAATCACAATTATTATTGAATACTATTTTTATAAATTTTGATAATAATGTTACCTGTGGGGATACGGTCCCAGAAAATTTTGAGAGAAAAGAAAAGACTTCTTCTTGTCACGAACGAGAAGTATAGATAGAAAGACATAATAATGAATAAAACAGGTTTAATATAAATGCAATGTGTCTGTGTGTTTTTTTGGCATAATTTTTTTGCAGTGCATATTCTGGTTATCCTACAATTGCTACGGAGAAAACGTTCTTGGAGGAAACAAATACCCCGCATTGGCTGTTGCTAAATTGGAAGTAAATTACCCTGCATTGGCAGTTACTAAAAATTGGAAAGAAAAACGTTCGTACGTCGAAATATGAAGAACCTGCAGTAATAGTTTTGTCCAGGAGTACAAAAATCTTGGAGTAGGAATTTGTGTCACAGAAAAAGATGAAGCTTAACATACTTGATACAAATTATATAAAATATTATTTACAAATGTTTGTAATTGTATTTTGTATCAGCAAGAGAGACAAACAGACGTATTTTCCAAAAGAAATAGTGATAGAATTGCCACAGACGAAATAGCAGTGAAGCTGCAGACGGCCCGTCCAAGTACGTGCAGCGTACATACTTGCGCCATAACCATGAACATGACACCGCCCGTCCCTGTTTAAGTAAGATGTAAAATTAAAGCTGTACACTGTACAGAGATGCGAGATTTGAGATGTAAAAGTATAGGTATTTAAAGCATGGACTGGCGAATCTTCATATTTACCAGCCAATAAAATAAGAGTTCGGTCTGTGCGCTGCTCGAAGGAAGTCATCTACCAAAAAGACGTCTCCAACTCAAGAACCTACTGGGAGTTGCTGCAACTGCAGAAATATCAGGAGTTACAAGGCCAAGAATAAGGACCGAGAATTATCTTAAGTGGAAATTCATAAAGTCGCTATTGCGAATTTAATTAGGGATCCAATTTAAAGGCTTGACCCGTATTCAGGCAAGAAAATATATTTGTGTGTTGCTCTAAAATAGAGAAACCCGGCCGAGAGCCATGATTGAATAAATTTCCTATTGGAAGCCCACGTCTGTCACTCTCGCTACTGCGAAATATAAAGTAAAAAGAAATATTTTATTGGGATTTATTGTTGGTGCCCACGTGGCTTATTATTTGAGAAGTATTATTTTGTTGCCTAAGAGGCTTTTGATTTGAAAAGTATTATTTGTTTGTTACCTTTTTACCCAAGTTGTTTTTGGAACAGTATATTTATTTTTGTCGTATTTGCCCGTAGAAAGTATTCTTTTATTTTGGCTAACGGAACCCATTAAAAGTAATTATCATTTGGCGTATTCGCCCTATTAAGTATTTTTAAAAGTATAATAAATACGAAGCAAGTTAAAGCCCCTTTATAATTGTATCATTTTAAGTAGAATGTTTTGTGGTATATGATTGCATCCCCTTTGATAAGATTCGTATTTGTGCATAATATATTTAATTATAATTTAATATATAATTAGTTGGAACAATAAGTAGTTAGGTTGGGAAAGCATCTACCCTCCATACCCATAAAGCATCATATCATAAAGCTTGTGTTCTATTATTTGTGTTGCATAATTCACTCCATTTAGAGGTGCAGAGTCATATATCATCCCGGGCTTGGTCTTGAGTTACGGAAGAATCCTCTCTATCCGTGAGCTCAGCCCGTTCCGAATCGGATTTGCTAGGTCCCGCAAAATTTAATAATAACAGTTTTAATTACGAAACCAGTATAAATTATTTTCTTCCACTTCTTAGTGGTTTTCTTACTGAGTAGAGTTATTGACCAATGAAACTAATATTATAGTTAATTTTCAGCTTGAGGGTTGAATAAATGATGTACGATCGAAAACTGTTATTTATGAGACATGCGATCAAGGAATAATATATATTATGTACTAAATGCGTCATTAATAATATTATGATGACACACATGAATTATTTAATTAGGAAGTTTAAATTTTAGTTTCAGCACAGAGGCACACTTTAATTTTTATTTACTTTTAATAGCACACGGAATCAATATTTGACATTTAGCAAGGATCGAAAAATATGTCCAAAGTTTGATATATCAAGTTAATATTCGACTACAAACAGTAGTAGATAATAGTAGATATTATTTATAGTTAGCGATAGCTTATAGTTTCCTCTTATAAAAGTAAATCGTCTGTGAAGAACCAAATTGACCTATATCCATTTTTAGCTATAAAAGCAATATCAAGCTTTTACAATATTATTCAAATATGTCTTGATAGCATTTAAATAGAACATATGTATTGCACTTTACAAAAATAAGTAAATAGAAAATTTTACACCTTTTCGAATAACATGGCATTAGAACAATTTGCACCGTTTCAGAAACATGGAATTAGAACATTTTGAATCTTTTTAAAAACATGGAATTAGAAAATTTTGCACCTTTTCAAAAACATGGAATTAGAACAATTTGAACCTTTTCTAAAAACATGGAATTAGAACATTTTGCACCGTTTCAGAAACATGGAATTAGAATATATTGCATTTTTCAAAGCGCATGTAAACAGAACATTTCGCACTTTTTAAAAACATATAAATACAGCATTTTGCAATTTTCAAAAACTCTTAATTAACAAATTAACATTTTATGCATGCTTCTAATTTTGTTTTTATGACGTAGCTCACTTTGATTGTAGCTTAAATTGCATATGGGTCATTTTGGTCCTTCACAGACGGAATGAACTCAAATCTGTAGGAGCATAGATAGAACTGACAAGCAAACCTCTTACTATGATGTCTCGGGATTTGGAAAAGCATTGCCAGAAACGTTTCCTTGGGCCTCAGTAAGAACGAATAGTGTGGTAACTCGAGTGCGTTTTGCGCGGTGCTTGAGCAGCAGCCCGCCAAAATTTAAAAAAAAAACGGACTTTTTCAAACTTTGCCGCCCTGTAACTACTACAGTTTGTGTCCGATTTATATGAAACTATCAGTTTTGTGATTCTCATATTTTTATCTAAAAACTAATTTCTGAAAATTTTTAAATTCGACTTTTTATTTATTTTTTTCAAAAAATCGTGATTAAAAATTAGGTCTGAAAAGTAAGACAATTTATTAATTTTTCAAAAAAAATTTAAAAAATCGAAATTTGAAATTTTGAGAAACTGTTGTATAGAAAAACGTCTGACCATTACAAAACTGCAAGTTTTATTTAAATCGGACACAAACTGTAGTAGTTACAGGGCGGCAAAGTTTCAAAAATTAGGTTTTTTTGAACTTTCGCGGGCTGCTGCTGAAGCACCGCGCAAAATGCACTCGAGTTACCACACTATTCGTTCTTACTAAGGCCCAAGGAAACGTTTCTAGCCATGCTTTTCCAGATCCCGAGACATCATAGTAAGAGGTTTGCTTGTGAGTCCGATAATAAGAAGCACACCAATAGCGTCATTACTGAAATGAACATGACCATTCCTTCACATATATGTACGAAACTAACATTTAGAATGTAGGTAGAAACAATTATTACACAGCATTTTACAATTAATTTCCGGTTGGATTTTAAAATCAGGTAATAACGCCTTGTGGAAGAATGATTTAATGTACAAAAAATGGTATTTACAGCTTCAATTAGGAAGAATAAAATAATTTTGAGAAGAGGCCGTTGTACGTTATTGTTGACCTCTAGATGTGCATCACATCACCATCATGCTGGTCAGGGAGAGCCTACTGCTGGTTTTCTACTACAGCATTTTCCGGTCCTGGTCCTGCCTGCATTCGTCCCTCATGTGGCAGAGCATTTACTTGTACAGGACCAGGTTACTGTTCAATGTACAACAAGCTCTATGTAAATGGTAAATATATTTTCAAAATATTATTACCAGTAGTATGGTTGGGCCTTGCATTGTGTATAGATTAAAGGATGTCTGGTCCATAGAAAACTACCTATTTAACTTTCCCTAGTGATGTAAATATCGTGTATTTGAATTGAATGATAGCACATTTTGAACTTTAGGAAGGTTTTTGTGACCAGTGAACTTGTAAGCTATCACACAGCCTTGACTTGGTCGCTCTAAACGTACACACTATATGTATATCTTGTCAACTTCTGTCTTATTGCGGCTTTATCTGCAAATACATAATTACCTATACACAATATACGGATCGTCCATACATAATGTCACATGTAGGGCGTAGGGTGAGTGGTGGATATTGATGACACCTTACTTCAAAGATAGCAATTTACGCAATAGTAATACGTTGAAGACAGTGGGTTAATAATGTACTAGAAATAGGTATATTTCAATGATATCACTTACAGACAACCCCTAATAAAGATTTACTTTCTTTTTTCCTGCATCATGGTATTACATGAACTGATTTACAAAAATAAGAAAGTAAACATTCAAGCGCTCATCACTCAAGCAATCTCTGTTAAGAACTCTGACGAAAATACGCAAAAATAAATATTAATCGGAAATTCCGACTGACAAAAATGTACTCCACTGTTTTATGCGTGAGTACATCACAAATGTAATTCCTTTGAAAAATGATAAGAAACTCTAAAATAATAAATGTACCCTAAATTATTCATTATGTGAAATTATTATTGTACATTGAAAAGTTGACTATTAGAAAAAAATCCCAACTAATTCCCTCAAGTTTCGTTTTTTGCTAACTTCCTGACAATTCCTGGCAACCACAATCCTTAGGGCGAATCCCGTCGTTCTTGTTTAAAAGCAATTGTATGGTGGCCTTGACTAACAAAAAATATGGAAGGGCTCCCGTTGTTCCATCCAGAAACAATTCTTTTTCTTTGTTCAGCCAATCCGTTTCTTGCAATACAGGCCATAATATTCGCACATTTAGACGCACCCTCACTTTTTGGACGTGTAAAAGCAGTTAAAAAGTTTTACTGGCACAAGCAGTGGTGCTGTCAGTGACATTGGTAAAACTCAGGTTGCAGGATTATGTTAACAATGTATATGACGGAAGTGGCTTGTGAAATGTCCAATTTGTCCAGAAGCCTTCCCCTACCATCACCAAGTAGTAAGTACAATCACACATCCGGTCACATACCCACGAAAAACCGTTCAATTGCACGTTTTGCCAAGACGCCTTCTCAAGCAACAGTAACAAATGGAGTCATGAAAAAATTTGCAAACTTCGTCCGGATGGATTAAAAATCAAGCCCTGCAAGTGCCAGTTCTGTGATTCTGTGATTATAGATTTCCGAATAAGAAGGACACAACACGCCACGAACAGCATTGTAGAGAGCGTCCTTACAGGTGTTAATTATTAGGAGACCATTTAAGTGTCGTTTCTGTAATTACTTTATATTTGTCGTCAATTTTAATAAATGTGTTCACGAGAATATATGTACGAATCATGTTTCTTATACTAATGTGTGTTATATAATTTATCTTGTGGAAAAATTATTTTCTTGAAAAATTTTTATTGAATTCCAAAAAAAAATTATAAAATTTTAAAAGCAATATAGTCTGTTTTTAATTTAATTAACGTGCATGCAATAATAGTGAATGTTGTATGGACTGTCGCTATCAGTTCTCAACACCCAGTGAGTAAATGTGTAGATTCTGATATTAGAATCGTGTTTGGCTTCATGACTTTTATAGGCGCATCATCCATCGTATCTTCTTTCATTTTTTGAATCTCTGTCTGCCTTTGAATCTCTACCATAATACTTGTGAATGTCACACAGATAGCTAAAAGACATACCAAGAGCAAACCAAGTGCTAATACTACTTTAGAATCTGCTTCTAATTTAGCGCATGAGACAGCATACGTGATATTTATACAATTCTCAGTCCACATGATAATGTAATATCGAAACCAGAGTTTGAGGTACGAAGTCCGGTTCTACACAGAGTACAAAATTAACACCCACACACATTTTTACTCATAATTAGCTCTAATGAAAATATTTTCTGTTAATTTATAACCTTACATGAACGACTCCATTTAACAAAATTATCCCAAATACCACAAAAAACAGGACAGCACAGGCCGTGATACTACCGTAAATCATAGCAGCTGGGAATTCCAAGAATATAATCAAGAAATTATAAAAACAAATCATTCTGACTCTGTTAAATGTACTGCCATGATGAGATGATGCTTAATTGTAATTATATCTTTTGTATACTCCTTGTATTCAAGAAGGTAGGTAGGTTATACCTTTCTTTTTGACAGCTGCGCTCCCTTCCAACGGAACAGGAATTCCAGTCAGTGGACCGACTGAAGAAATGTAGGCAGCCCAATTAATTGCCGACACCACAAAATGCCACTGACCCTTTTTAAATAGAATTAAAAGAAAATATAAGGAATAATTAAATGTAATCAGCTTCCTTTCACCATGGACCAATTATTGCATAATATGTAGTATAATATATATTTAACTAACCATGAAAATCCTAAGCAAACTCATGTCAACCTGACACAAATGTTTCCACCAGTAGATTATGCCATGAGTAATAACTGCCATAATTACTTTTCCAAACAATGCAAAAAAAAATACCAAAAACAAAAACTTAAGGTGGAAATCAGTTTTATTCACGTTACTATTAAAGTATTTTAATAAGACATTTACACTTCAAATTTCCTTAGCTTTAGAACTGACTTTAAGATTGAACTACACAATTTACGCTTCAAAGAATAACTAAAATAATTATAGGATTTGTAAAATGTGACAATGATGAATAATTAGTATTTATAATATAAGTCCAGTTTTAATCATTTAAATACACAAAGATGACTAAAGTAATGGTGACAGACTCCCAATCAAGATGTGACATCGGACCTGAAGTGAAGGCATAACTATATATACGTGTATAATATATAATTAAATTTACTACATATCGTTAGTGAAGAAACAAAATCACCCATATCCAATTTAAGCTGGATTCAAAATGAGCTATGTCATAAAACAAAATGAGAAACATGCGTATAATGTTAACTTAGAGTTTTTTAAAAGTGTAAAATGGTCTATTTACATCTTTTTAAAAAGATGCAAAATGTTCTAATTCCAGTTTTTTCTAAAGGTGCAAAATGTTGTAATTCCATGTTTTTAAAAAGGTGCAAAATTTTGTAATTCCATGTTTTTGAAAAGGTGCAAAATTTTCTTATTCCATGTTTTACAAAAGGTGCAAAATGTTGTATTTACATATTTTTGAAAAGTGCAAAATGTTGTATTTAAATGCTTTCAAGACATATTTGAATATTTGTGTAGATAGTTGATATTGTTATTAGCTTCAAATGGATATGGGTTATTTTAGTTCTTCACTCACGATATTTTATTGCATAATAATGATAGTTAACATAGTATCTGTAAATTGTTGATTTGAGATTATTGAGTACTTAGGAAATTCAATCTCGTGTGTTAAAAGGACAAGTTGGTGTGTTTAGGTTAAGTAAATTGTATAAACACAAATACAGTGTAGAGCACAAATATTATGTAATATAGATGGAATATTGAATTTATTTAGATATACTTTGACCTATTGCGTAGTTCACACGTGCGTCATTGCTACTCCTGCTGTGCTTGTTGAAACTCTAGTAAATGCTGATTTTCAATCCTATTCTGAGTGAATACGAACAATTTACGGATGAAAACGTGAAGCATTCCCGCATCAAATAAAAATACAAGAAGAAAAGGACAGTAAATTTTGAATGCAGGAATCCAAATTCTACAAATCCAGACGTACGGCACAAATCTGAGAATGACAAATGCAACGTACAAGAACTGAAACATCCACGGTCGTACAGTGAATTCGCCATCATCTTGAAGCTGAAACAAGTTGAAATACATGGTTAGTAGTAAGTACCTAAGGGGGTTGATACAATCTAAAAACTACACTGTTTTTGTAAGTACCTTTTTAATGAATCCAGCAACGATAGCTCCAAGAACAAAGTATGCAAATGACGTACTAGCTACAGCAACTGCAGCCACTGCAAAGCAAAACAAAAATCCATTTTATTTCTAAATTAGTCACAAGTCACAGGTACCCTATGAGTTTGGTAGTTGGTAGGAAAGAGCTGGGTGGGAAATATTTAGGTAGAAAATGTCGGGTTTATTGCTAATAAGCAAGACATACAATAGTAATTTTGCCAATTTTGGTAGTTTAATTTCCTTTTAAATAACGAATGCGCTTATTACTCTTGTGAAAGTAATCCACTTGAATAGGAATATTATTCCAAACTGCAAAAGTGATGACTGCAGTAAAAAAGATCCACCCTTCAAAACACTGAAAAACCAAAAGTCAAAATTAATTTTAATTATTATTGTAAACACTCTAAATGGAAATATAATAAACGAGGGATTTCGATTTTAGAAAGTAGGGTAATAAACAGTTTAAATATGAGCAGATTCAAGTGGTTAGTAGCACTTCAATAGTACTTACTGTTTGAAATATAAAAAATAGCATAGTTATCCGCAGAGAAGGCTGGTCGTTATTGTGAGGCTCTGGATCTGGTTCTTCTACATGATGCTGGTCCAAGGGAGCCGGCTGCTGGTCCCCTACTAATTCAATTGCCGGTGCCAGTGCTGGCTGCATCTGCCCCTGATTTGGCAGCTCATTTATATTGACAGGACCAGGATCTTGTCGGGGTCGGACGAGGCCACCCTGATATCCGGGTATGAGATGCTTCTTAATAGGCCAACTATGAGATAGAGTAGTACTATCTTCAGCTACAACTCCATCCAACACCGGGATAGCATCATTCTCAATTAAAGATTCTGCGATTGGATTATCTGGAGAACGAGGAGAATCACCATTTATTTTGACTTGAAAGCTTCCAGTCAGTTCTTCTTCCTGTACTTCCATTTCGAATTTGAGCTATTAAGTAGTACCTGGAAAATTTAGTTTTTAGCACTTTTCTAATGTAAAACTTTACTAAACACAGAATTGAAATTGATGATTGGCAGTAGAAATGAACTGTGAAACTGAGCCAAGAGGTAAAAAAAAATGTTGTGTGGCAGTAAATTGAATTATCTAGGTATAGGTATATACTTTATGCAGTGGGGATTTATAGTACATACATAAATACTAATGTAATGTAACAATGCTAAAGAAATAAATACAAGTACATATTATAGTATGACCTGTAATTCCATATTTTGGCCAAAAATAAAGCGTTCAAATTGTGTAGGTATATCAGTATTGTTAAAATCAAGAAACTCTATCTAAAATTAAACAAGTGAAAATAAGAAACCACTGTGAGTTTCAAATCTTAAGTAACAGAAAAATTGTGTATTTTATTCATATAGCATAATTTGCATGTACAAAAATATTGGTAAAAGGAGGCCCCATGAATAATGTTATCCAAATTATTACCTTTTAAGAACACGGATGCTTCCATACAATCACTTTAACAAAGCAAAAACGGCTATAGCATAGCATGTAATCAATTCATGATCATGACTAGACCCACTGACCGTAGTAATCACATTATTTCTGGACGATCCTGTAATCGTATTATTTCTTAACTACATTTAAAAGGTGTACATTTTGTATTAGTGTTTTTTACTTCCTGATTAAAGCAGGTAGAAAATTGCCTATGTATGGTTCATTTTGCTGGTCTCAAATAAAATCCCATTAAATATTAAATGTACAAGCCAGTGTAAATGGTATATATTTTCAAAAGATTATTATCAGTAGTATATAGTTGGGCCTTACATTGTGTACATTGTAGATATCTGGTATATAGAAAACTACCTATTTACCTTTTCCTGATTATGCAAATAACGTGTATCTGAATTGAACGTATAAATGAAGATAGTACATTTTGAACTTAGGGAATGGGTTTTCTGAGCCTGAGCAATAAACTTGTGAGCTATCACACAGCCTTGACTTGGTCGCTCTAAACGTACACTATCTTTTCAATTTCTGTCTTGCGGCTTTAACTGCAAATACATAATTACCTATACAATGATAGGATCGTCCAGCGATAATGTCACAGGTAAGGCGAAGGGGTCTACTTGAATACTGATGCCATTTTATGTCAAAGATAGATATTTACTATTTAACTATTTACGTGATGGTTATAGGCAAATGACAGGAAAATTTTAATGCCCTCGAAATGAGGGTATTTCGATGTTACCACTTACAGACCACATTTTATATAGGGATTGACTTTTTTTCCCAGCAGTAAGTTATTATATAAAATCACTTACAAAAAGTAGGAAGGTAAACATTCCGGCACTCAACCGCAGTCTGTGTGTAGAACTCTGACAAAAATACAAAATAATATTTCGAAATTCTCACCGACAAAAATGTAATCCAATGTTTCATTCTTAAATATATACCGGTTGCAATTCTTTATTAAAATTATAAAATCTTATGAAATTACTTTCACTAAACTTATTGCAGCTAAATACTGTAAATTGAAAAATTGACTATTACAAAATAGTTTATACTAATATTTCTCTTTTTTTTTGACTTTCTAAAGGTTCCTGACAACCATTTCTAGGGGAAAATCCCGCCGTTCCTGTTCAAAAGCAACTGTATGTTCGTCTTGTCCAATAAAAAATATGCAAGAGCTCCTGCTGTTTGTTCGAGAACAATTTTTGTTTTTTCTTCAGTTTACGCAATTTCGCAATTCGGGACATAATTTTGCCTTGATGCCCTTCAACAGAGGTCGCTCTAAATTTCAGCTCTTATTTTATGACATCATTTGTAGCTTTCCCTTTGCTATGAATAATCTTCTAGACTATGTAGATAATGCTAGCATAAGAATACCTTCTGGTGACATCCTGCCCTTGAGTTATGAAAAAATATGCAAACTTCGTCCAATTTCCAATTGGACTACAAATCAACACGCTCTTTAAGTGTCAGTTCTGTCAGCACAGATTTTCAAGTACAATGGACACAACACGGCACGAATCAAGTTGGAAGCAGCGTCCGCGGATGGGTCAATTATCATACGACCATTTAAGTGTCAATTTTGTCAATTTGCATGTGTTGCTAAAATTGGTAAAAGGGCCCAAGAGAAAATATGTAAAATGCATTCAAATGAATTGCAAATCAAACACCCCAAACGCAAATAATGTGGAAATGCATTTGCTGGCGCACATGGTAAAAACAATCACAATTACTGTTACAAAAAAAGTCCAGATAAATCAATCATAAACAGCTCGGCTTGTACCAAGTACCAATGAAATATAATTAAACACATGTAAGGAATGCCGCACTGCTGCTAAAAGTAGAACTCATTTTCACCTAAAAATTGTGTTTCTTAAAGTAATCTGTGTTGTAATTAATCCCGTATATTAATAAATTGTAATTGCATTTCAAAAAAAGTTTATAAAGTTGTAAAAGCAATATTTCCTGTTCGTAATAATTACTGTATATTCTTCGTATAGTTCGGTAGTGTTGTATTATTTTTTGAAAAAACCCATCTAGACACATATTATTACATTAAAAGTTTTTAGATACAAATTTGTTTAAAATCATTAGGACAACTTATTCTGTAAGAACTCGTTAGCCAGTAGCTGAAATGAGTAAGTAAAGGTAGATTCTGTCAATTTTTTTTGGAACTGGCTTTAAGATGTCACAGTTTTTGCTCCCATCTTCTTTTATCATTTTCATTTTTGAACGTCTTTGAACCTCAGAACTTGCAATTGTTATTGTCACGCTGACAAAAATTAAAAATGCTAATAAAAGAGCCAGCATCATTACCATTTCAGAGGCAGCATACGCAAAGTTGAGACAATTTCCTTGCGACGGAGCTAATATGACGTAATATCGAAACTTGAGGGTTTACTAAATGAGGTACGATCGAAAACTGTTACTTATGAAACACATGCGATCAAGGAATAATATGTCTGTACTAAATACGTCTTTAATAGTATGATGATGACACACATAGATTATTTATTTAGCAAGTTTAAATTTAAGTTTCAGCACAGAGACACACTGTTATCTGTATTTACTTTTACTATCACACGGAATCAATATTTAAAATTTAACAAGGATCGAAAACATGTCCATAGGTCGATATGTCAAGGTAATTTTCGACTACAAACAATAGACACTTATTATTGTAATACTTACGAGGATAATTATATGTAGCTAAGATACTATTTAATTATAGTGATCAGATGTAGGTACGCTCACAATTACAAAATATTGTATAAATGCGAATTGAGTACACACATTTTTGATTTGTATTTGAAGATTAAATTAGTTGTTGTCGTTGTTGAGGTGGTTGTTTCAGTTGCTGTTGTTGTTGATATTTTTCATGCCAGCGGAAGTAACTGATGATTTTCAGGCATATTTTGTATGAAGCTGCTCACGTTGTCAATAAAGAGGTCGAGAAACAAACATAGAATTGACATAAAATCCAACACTAATCAAAATGCAGACGAAACGCAATGTAATCCAAATCCAGTAAATACAGACGTATGCCAAACATCTTACTATCACGAACATTACGTAAATAAATTTAACTTTTCATTGAGAAATTGGCAGGGATCCTTTAAGTACGTGCTCAAAAAAACAAAAATAAATATTATACTGGTAATAATACTTTCAAAAATACTAATTTGAAATGCCTATTGTGGCGTGTTTTCCAAAATAATTAGTAACATTCTTTTAAACCCACGTTTTTTATCCTAAGAGTTACAATGTACCCAAGGGCAGCAAAGACAAACGTGTTGAGAGCTACGAGTACGACACCTGATGCCACTGTGAAAGCAAACAAAAATAGAACATACACAAAATACAGAAACAAACACGCATCTGGGTGTTTAAAAATACATTTTAATTCAATTCAGAAGCAATTTAGCGATAGCTTATATGCATAGCTTCCTCTTATAATAGTAAATCATCAGTGAAGAACCAAATTGACCCATTTCCATTTTTAGCTAAAAACAATATCAAGTATCTGCAAAATTATTTAAATATGTCTTAATAGCATTTAAATAGAACATTTTGCACTTTCCATAAAAACGTAAATAAAACATTTTGCACCTTTTCGAAAAACATGGAATTAGAACATTTTGCACTTTTCAAAGCGCATGTTTTAAAATTTTGTATTGTTTTGCCGAGACGCCTTCTCAAGCAACAGTAACAAATGGAGTCATGTCATGAGATTATATGCAAACTTCGTCCAGATGGATTAAAAATCAAACCCTGCAAGTGTCAGTTCTGTGATTATAGATATCCGAATGAGAAGGACACAGCGCGCCACGAACAGCATTGTAAGAAGCGCCCATAAAGAGTGTTAATTATTATGAGACCATTTAAGTGTCAGTTCTGTCATAATTTGGATTTGTTTTTAATTGTAGTAAACATGCTCGCAATAAGATTACAAAAAAGCTTGTAAAGGTGTGAAAACATTATCATCTGTTTTTAATCTAATTAACCTGCATACTATAATAGTAAATGTTGTATGGGCTGTCGCTATCATTTTTCAAAAATCAGTAAGTAAATGTGTAGATTCTGATATTTGAGTCGTGATGGGCTCCATGACATCCCTGCTAGGCGCAGCATCCATCCTGTCTTCTGTCATTTTTTGAATCTCTGTTTGTCTTTGAATTTCTAACATAATACTTGTGAATGTCACACACATGCTTGATCCACATACCAAGAACAAAGCCAGTGCTAATACTACTTTAGAACCTGCTTCCAATTTAGCACATGAGACAGTATACGTGATGTTAATACAATTTTCAATCCACATGATAATGTAATATCGAAACCAGAGTTTGAGGTACGAAGTCCGGTTCTACACAGAGTCAAAAATAAAAACCCACACACGTCTTTACTTATAATTAATTTCAACGAAAATATTTTCTGTTAATTTTAACTTACATAAACGACTCCTTTAAACAAAATTATCCCGAACACGACAAAAAACAGTACAGCAGAGGTCGTGATGCTACCGTAAATCATAGCAGCTGAAAATTGCAAAAGAGTATAGTACAAAACTTATTAAAAAAAATTATTCTGAATCTGTTAAATATATTATCATATGATGCTTATATTTCTTTTAGATACAACTTGTATTCAAGTGTAGGTAAGTAGGCTACCTTTCTTTTTCAAAGCTGCGCTCCCTTCTACTGGATCAGGAATTCCAGTCAGTAGACCGATTGAATAAATATAGGCAGCACAATTAATTGTCGAAACCATTAAATGCCAATGTCCCTGTTTAGTTGAAATTAAAAATGAAATAATATTATTAAATACTTATATATTACTTATTTCGACGTGGTACCTACATAAAATATAAAAAATGTAATAACTAACCATAAAAAACTTAAGAGAACTTAAGTCAATCTGACACATGAACTTCCACCAGTAGGTAATGTCATGCGTGCCCACTGCCATATTTTTCTCACAAAAATATAAAGGGATGACAGTTAAAAAGTTGAAAGGTTGAACTATAGCGATCCGAATTAATTTCGTCTACACGCTTCAATTAAATTTTTTTAATGAGACATGCATATACTCACACAAAATTTATTCAGCTTTAGAATTAGATTTGGGATTTATTTCCACAATCCGTTACAAACGATGACTAAATTTAAATACAATTTTTGACATGTAGGAATAAGAATTAAATAATATTTGTATTTATGCGTCACAATGTAATCCTTTGAACAAATATAATTATGTGTGACTAATGCAATCGTGACATAGATACTTAATTGAGATATATAACATTGGACATTTAAACGAAATAATATTTTATATCTTTATGTTGACTTTAGATTATTCAGTACTCAAAACATTCAATTTCGTGTGGTAATAACAATTCACTTTATAGAGTGTTTAATTGTAGTAAATTGTAAGTAATAATAATAAAGTGTAGAACTCAAATATATTTTACAAGTAATATAGGTAGATTGATAATTTTTGTTGGCAAGGAAACTTGTGTAATTCAAACGTACATTGGTAGTCCTACTAAATTTGCTTGAAACCCTAGTAAAGGATGTCCTTCCTCTGCCACATTCTGAGTGAATACGGACACTTGATGAATAAAATAATGAAGAATTCCCGAATTTATCAAACATAGAAAAAGAATAGGAATGTAGATGATAATAGCAGGTATCCAGATACTGCAAATACAGATATAAATCAAAAATCTCAGGATCACAAACGCAAAGTAAACAAACTGCAATATCCATCGTCGCACAGTTAAGCTCCCATCGTCTTGATGTTAATAAACACAATAAAATAGTCAGTTGTTTACTTTTACTACAATTTAAAAAAAAAACCCAGTATTCAATAATTTAGAATTCACATACAAAAAGAACGTGACATTTTTATTTACACTGGTACATAATAATTGTCTTTGCCTAAAACACATTACACGCTTGCAAAAATGGAGTGAATTGACTACTTTACTGTTAATTTCTAACTACTGCCTTGTCACTCCGACATCCACAGTGAATCCTGTTAACCACGGTCAACAGGATTATGGTTAGTGATTTGCAGTGAAAACTGTTAAAATGAGTATACTAGGACGGTGTTGCATCACGCAACACTAATCTTGTTGAACGATTTTATTAATTAAAAAATAACACCAAAAACTGGATTCGAACCCCTGGATTCGAACCCACACCCTTTGGAAGACGAACCTGGCTCCTTCACCACTGGACTGTCACAACACATTTACTATCGATCACTAATTTAGCATACATATTATACAGTGATATAAATGATTCAACAGGTTTAGTGTTGATTTAACAAGTTCGATGTTGGGTTTTGCAACAACAGTCTTGTTGCATGTGGTTAACAGTTTTTCTCACCCTCAAAAATTTCAAAATTTACTACTAAACCTGTCAAAGTTAACAGCTTAACCTGTTGCCACGGCCTAACTACATCCGTATCAATAGATCTTTTCTAAGCGTGTAGGAAGCATACATTGTGTAACGAAATACAAATATTTACAAAGGTTCACTGTAATACAATACATCAGGGATTTAATAAACAACTAAGACCAAATTTTAAAACTATTTTTTCGTGTACCTTTTTAATGCCTAGAGTGACGAGAGCTCCAAAAACAAAGAATACAAAAGAAGTAGTAGCTACAGCAACTGCCGCCACTGAAAAATACATAAACATATTAATTTTCTCATCGTAAGCATATAAATACAAATACATTAGGACTCATTAGGTTAACCAAAATAAATGGATTGGTTGTGTGTAGGAAATGTCTGTGTAGGTCAAGCCCGGGTAGGCAATGTTAATGTTTACTTACTTCTGTGAAAGTAATCCATTCGATTAGGAATATAATCGTAAACGGCTAAAGCAATGACTGCAGTAAGCCAGACCAGAGACTGAAAACACTGAAAAACCAAGTCAAAATTAATAATGTTGAATACGAATTAAAATAAAAATTTCCACACTAACCTTATTAAATAAATTTAAATAAAACGTCAAAACTAAAAGTACCTAATACCCCAAGCTTTTTATAAATCAATATAAAATATTTAATTTTATAAACAAATTCGTAGTTATCGAAACACTGTATTCGATAAATTTTTTTAAAAGACAACATAACTATATAAAAAAAATACTACATGTAAAGTTAGTACATGGAAAGTATAATTGAAGAAATATGTCTTCTAAAATGGAAACAAGATAATTATATAACATAAAATTGTCACTCACCATTTGAATTTGGAAACAAATGAAAGCTTCCCGCAGAGGCAGTTGACTATTTTCGTTAAGCTTTGGCTCTGGATTTACATTATGCTGCTGCCATACTACTGCATTTACCAGTACCGGTTGTGCCTGCCCCTGATGTGGAAGTGCATGGACGTTTACATGACCAGCATTTTCTTGTCTTGTTCGATTAAGCACGTCTTGATAACGGATTAAAATATGCGCTTTATTAGGTGAACTATCAGTAAGTGATGTAGAACCTTCAGGAACTACTTTTGAAACCGGAATCACAACACTGGCACTGTGGTTTCCTGATTCTGCAATTGATGTATTTATGAAAGGAGTGGAAGTGCCGTTTTTTTCAACTTTAAGTTTTGAAATCTGTTTGCTGTATTGTACTTACATTTTAGACGTGATGTTTGTAATTTATTTATCCGGTATAATTTTGAGAACTCCTGTAAAATGCAACTTTATTATCCAAGGAAATGAAAATGAATGGCGAGAGGCAGTTAAATTGAACTTTGAAACTGCAGGGCTACACTAAGAAACCCAAATGTGATGGAGAGTGAATTAAATTATTAAGACGAAGGTATACTACGTCTACAGTGGAGTTTAATACAGATAATAATACCTAAATCATGTGTCATGCTAAAGAAATGCAATTATGCATTATAGGTATGACATAATAGGCATACTTACATGTTTTGTCCAATAATAAAGTGTTCAAATTTGGTATATTAGTATTTTTTAAATTAAGAAACTCTATCTAAAACTAAACAAGGGAAAAAGAGAAACCTCTGTGTGTTTCAAGTCTTAAGTAAAAGGGAAATGGTGTATTTTATACATATTGCATAATTTGCATGTTCCAAAAAAATATTGGTAAAAGGAAGCACCATAAATGATGTCATCCAAATTATTAATTTTTTTTTGGGAACGTCTCCTTTCATCCAATCACTTTAACAAAGCAAAAACGGCTATAGCATAGCATGTAATCAATTCTTGACTAGAGCCGTACTGACCGTACTAATGACATCATTTATGGACGATCCCGTAATTGTAATATTCCTTAATTATATTTAAAAGATGTACATTGTATTCTGCTGTTTTTTAATTCCTGAATGAAGCAGGTAGCAAATTAGCTATATGCATTGCATGGTTCATTTTGCTAGTCTAAAATAGAATCAAATTATATTGAATGTACAACAAGCTCTGTGATATATTGTAAATACGGAGTTTTGCCCCCTTTTTTGTATCTCCGCAATGCTAACTGAGTTTTGCCCACTTTTTTGTATAACTTTTGCTTGTTTCCACAAGAACAATAGAAAAGAGCCGTAGCCATACTACAATAGCTTAACATTACAATTCCAACTAGTCTAAGTGGGTCAACAGCTTCATGCTTGACTGCACAACAATGAAATGGAATTACAATTCCAACTATTCTAACTAGGTCAACAGCTTCATGCTCGACTGCGCAACAATGAAATTCCCTTACACAGTTAAATGCACCATAGCATGACTAGCACATTCAATGCACAATATCGTAAGTAACACAAAATGCATACTATCACAAAAAATAAAATCTTCTATATGTTAATACATGTTATTAGAAGGTTATAAAATAGTAAAAAAAACGCGCACATTACATTTTAAATTTAAATAATTTTTTTATTTCAATTTTTACACACAATTTTATTACATTTTTTTACAATAATCAAAAATTAATTTACAATACACAAATTATTTCATACAATTATGTTTTGTTACAAAGTTTTTAAAATTATTTCTGAACCATATCAATAAACTCAATCAAGTTTTCCATTTGGGAAACAAGCAAATCAATAGTTGGGCCCGGCCAATTTTCATATTTTGTTGAAACAGCAGCAGGAACAGGTGAATTTATTAATAATTGGTAATCACCAATGATGTGATTAAAAACAATCTGTAGCCTTACAGATGCAAGTTTTTGCTTGTGATTCGTCCAGAATGTGTGCGAATTAGTATCCTGTAGTTGTTTTTCGACAGGTTTGTTGTCAACTTGTAAGACAACATCTGAGAACTGTTTACCTTCCGCGATTTGCATAGCTCGTTGTCCCAATATTGTTTTTATAAAAGTAGCAATCAATCCACTTTCATATTCAGAAAACCTGACAGTTGTACACAAATTGGAATCGTTACGTTTTCTTCCAAGGTACAAGAACGTAGTCGATTGATTAGGTTCGAGCAATTTACGAGCAATCAAGTTGGTTCCAATAACAAATGATTGAGATTTTTCCGCAGTAAAGAAATCCCACTCGTTAATTTTTTTGTTTTTGCTGTTGCTGCTCCAACCAGGTTCCATCAAAGGAGTGCAAGCTTGAATGCGAGACTGCATGATGAATACGAAATAGATAATAGATCTGACAGGTATAAAATTTAAACTCTGAATGAGTTACTTTCAACAGCAGACACGACTTTTATACAAAATAGTCAAGGTTTTTACAACAAAAGAAAAACTTTTTATTCAAACATTCTTAGAATGTTCTAGAAACGTTGAAAAAATGCTTAGAATTTTAGTAAATTTAAACAATAGACACAGACTTGTCAAACTTTTTCAGAATTATCTTGTGTTTAACAAACATTTATAAAATAATTAAACAAAAATAAAAACTATAATATTTTTATACCTACTAACAGTTCTAAATATTCAGTTGTTTAGTCAACTTTTTTATCAAATTATATTCTTAAGAGTATGAACTATATTTTACTTTAAAATAAAACTATATGTGACTAAAATTATTAATTTAAAACCCATAAAATAGTACAAGCACAACAATCATTTTTTCTACAAATGTTTAGAAAATTCAACAATGAATTCCTATTTTAATTTCGATTTAACCTATATACAATTACAAAATTATGATTTTATTAAAAAAATTACCACAAGTACAATCTTTAATTTATTTTAATAATGAAACAAAGTAAGTTAGTATAAAAAATTAGTATATCCTATTCTAACCTTGCACGTTTTGCTAATTTATAATGACCAAACGGTAAACTATAATTAATATTGTTGGAATCAGGGTAACATCTACTGACATCTAGATAATGAAACGCTAACTTATCTACATGCATGCGATATGATCTATGATCCTTAGATCTAATTAAATCTACACCTAGAGTTACAATCTCTTTATTATTTATAACATTCGCATAGGTATCCGCATTACATCTTTTTAAACTTCTTGCAGGTATACCTTTACATTTCAGGTCACTAGTGTCGTTCAAATATTTCAACGCGTACTGCTTTGGTTTAAGTGAACACAACATTGCAACATCTAAAGATTCAATCTTCCACAATCCGGAAATTGCTTCATTACATAATCTTAGTTCCGGTAAATGTGAATGTTTTTTAAAAAATTCATGATTTGATGGAATTTTACTAAAGTCACAAAAATTTTTGTGTTTTAACAAATTAGAAAAAAACTTGTCCTCAGGGTCTTCCACATTTATAATTGCCGAATCAGTATCATAATACAGCCCGTGTGTTAGATCTTCACCGAAAGCCTGTTTAAGTTGTTAATAGAACCCGGAATAAAAAATTACTTTTGAGTATTCTAAACAAGCAAATCCGCCGGAAATGGGTTTTTCCATTTTAAAAACTTTTGGTTTAAACACAAATACACTTAAATTTTCACCTATAGATTTAAAATCTACACATCTTTCCGAAGCTAAATGTTTAAGAGCTTGTGCTCTAGAAGAACAAAATTTGATTTCTATTAGATTTTTGTCCGACTGTAAAAACTTTCCATAAATTGAGTTTGACATTAGCTTAATGAAATTCTTTTTCGATACAGTTTTTGCATTTTTTCTAAGTTCCAAATTTTTTTCAATGTACGGTTTTATAAACTTTGTTTCCTTGAAACTAAAACCAGCGTGAATTTTTTTCAATTTCATTCCCATTGAAAGATAATATTGTAAAGATTTATAATGTACAGTATACTCTTTCTTATCATAACAAGTTAACATTAGTTTTGGTTGTGAAACAAATGATTTTCCTGTTCTACCATGTTTTTTCATATCTTTAGTCTGTTGTTTTGATATTTCCTCTAACTGAACCTGTCTTCGTTCCGGACACAAAGGTAAATCTACTGTTGTGCGCTGTACGTCTAAGGGATATTCCAAATCAACAGTTAATATGTAACCTCTATTTTCCAACTCCCCTAACGTTGGATTATGCCACGGTAAACGTTTAAGCATCTCAGGATCCTCCCACTGAAACTCCCCTATTGGAAATTTATTCAACATAGAATGAGCGTATAAACTATTCAGGTCAACATATAAAAGATGATTTCGTGTAACATTAGGATTAAAATTATCCCCCAAGGCTCTCTCATTATTTGCTTTTGTAATTTTTTGTGTTGCCATACATATTCCACCACGAACACCTTCTTGCACAATGTCGTACATTTTTTTATCTTTAATAACATCAATACAAACTTTTGTAGAATATAAAAAGCTACACCACCCATAACCACTTGTAGTACATTTATATGTAGGATCAAGCCCATAAACTTCTACTCCAGTTTTACGAAATTGTTCCCAAACAACTGCTAACAATGCTGAATCGAGAATAGTATAAATTTTACAATAGCGTTTAAAATCTTGTATTTTAAACTTTTGTATTATCTCCAAAACTTTATTCCAGTCACAATCCGAAATAGTTTCACCTGTTAGATCGTTATTTAACCAATTACGTTCAGGTATTTTATGACCTTCTTCTAAAACAACTGGTGATGTTAAATAGGAATATGGAAATGGTATTCTAGCAAGCAGCAATTCCATATCATCAATGGAAAAATCAGGTAACGTTTTTTTTTAAACACTGCTCGACAATTGTAAAACAAGGACTATTTTCCTTTCTCAAACCGCTTGACAAATTATCCAGACTACCAGGTAAAAACTGGAAACTGTCAATAAATCTTACACAAACTCTGGTATCTGTTTCTTCATCGTTTTGATCATCAGTATCAAAGTTTGTCCTCAATTTTGGTAATGTTATATTTTTTCAATTGATTGTTACTTGTAGAAACTGTTCCGCTGACTTTGCTATTACATCAATTTCAGACGCATTAAATAATTTTGACTCAAATCCAGTCACCAATAAGTTTAAGTCAAATTTAGATCCATTGTGTGCCATACATACTAGTTCCTTATTATATTTAATTCTAAGATTACATCCTTGACAAAGTGCGCTGACATACGTGCCATCAAAATGATTATGATGAAATGTCTTGATTACAGGTTTTCTTTTTCTTCCATGTAGTTCATCAGTTGCCTTTTTAAATCCGCGAAAGTTGACAGCACGATAGCCCTATTCATCTAGTTCATCTCCACTTTGCTCTTTTTTTTCGTTAAGTTTTGTAAATTCGCGGTTACACAACTCGCAATGTGTAGCTTCTCTATGTTTTCTTAACGTTTCTGCATCTGGAGTATTATAAATATTTGTATTTCTTATTTCAAGTATAAGTTTAGCTGCCCACTTAAAAACCGAATTGAAGAAAGTCTCAATAACTTTTTCACCATCGTAGTATTCAGTATGTATTACTGTTAATTTATTACACTTGTTTTGAACAATGACTATCGAATAACTCGCGGGAACAAACTCATTGTTCATAATAGTTGACTTTCCACGTTTGTTGTTGTCAACAGGTATTGAAAACGTTTCAAAATCAAAATAAAGAACGTATGGTTGAACAAGTGTCATTTCAGGGTTCTGAAACTTAACTCTAAATCCAGGATTAGGTTCTTCAATATCTTGTTTAATTTCAGAGCATGTATAACTATGTCTTAGTTGATCACGCTGATGTTTGAAGAATCGAAAGCAGTGTTGACAAAAGAACAATGCATCGGGTCTTATATGACCTAAAAACTTGTTCAAGTCTGTTATTAATACAAACTGATGTTTCTGAGTTTCATCCTTATCCAACTTTTCATGAATAAAAAATAAGTTTATAGTGGTATCAAACTTGCTTTCACTGTTTCTTACAAGAAATATTTCTTTCTTTTTGTGTGAAAACACATTAACTCGTAGTTTATTTTTTTCTTCAAATTCTGGAATGTTTTGGTAAATGTTGACACCATTTTCATTTATCATTGAAAAATCAAAGTTTTTAAGATATGGTTTCCATGTTTGTGGAGCTTGACAATGCCTATACCAGCCACGTCGCTTGGATACAAGTATTGGATTTTGTAATTTACACTGTTCTAAATATACTCCAGCAGCAATGCAATAGTTAAAACACTTGTTGTCTTTTTTATTTTTAATGTTTAGATATCCTTGCTTTTTAAACGGCATCTCCAAATGTTGTTTACCACGTTACTTTGCAAACAGTTTTAGTTCACCAATCTTAATTTGGAATGAAACAATGTTCTTGATTCTCCATCCACTTCCTTGTTCAGTAAAAATGTTTTTCTATTGAACTATTTCATCTGCTGACTTCAATAGAAACTCACTTACACCGTCGCTGTAATGAAGATCGTGGTTTTTGCTCTTAAGATATATCAGTTCTTCATGGACAGTTGATACGCCATCTTCGTTTACAATGTCTTTTTCCATTAGTATATCAATTCCAATTTGAACACGTAGAGCTGAATGAATAACTAAATTTTGCTGTAACAATTTTATAGCAGCAAAATTAACATGTTGAAAGGTTTCTTCAACATCTCTTAGTTGTAGTGTGTCAGGAACTGTATATATGTAGTGGATAATTGTTCCTAAATGCGATCTGTTGCTTTCTTTGAAAAAAGATAAATCTAACTTGTGCCCGGTGTCTGAATGTCCACCACGTTGTCCGAGTTGTAAACATTTGTGTAAATGTTTTTCAGCTACATAGAGTTTGCAATCTTGACAAAAATGTATTTCTTCAATATGCGCATCGTAGCCAATGTGTCTTCTACACTTAAAAATACAGTTTGGTACTGTACAACAAAAGAATGAACAATGTTCATTTGGTAATTCAATTCGAGGCGTGGGATAATTTCTTGATTCGT